>JADBJO010013365.1:0-52783 GCA_016801955.1 Conus betulinus | reverse complement strand
CAAACAAAAGAAGAACCAAATGACAGAACAAACACTTAGCCTCTCGACCATTGGAGCAGTGCAGTGTCAAAATCACTGCACACCACCAAACAAAAGAAGAACCAAAGTCCCAAAACAAACACTTAGCCTCTCAACCATTGTACCACCAAACAAAAGAAAACCAAAGTCCAAAACAACACTTAGCCTCTCAACCATTGTACCACCAAACAAAAGAAGAACCAAAGTCCCAAAACAACACTTAGCCTCTCACCATTGTACCACCAAACAAAAGAAGAACCAAAAGTCCAAAACAAACACTTAGCCTCTCAACCATTGTACCACCAAACAAAAGAAGAACCAAAGTCCAAAACAAACACTTAGCCTCTCAACCATTGTACCACCAAACAAAAGAAGAACCAAAGTCCAAAACAACACTTAGCCTCTCAACCATTGTACCACCAAACAAAAGAAGAACCAAAGTCCAAAACAAACACTGAGCCTCTCAACCATTGTACCACCAAACAAAAAGAAGAAAAACAAAGTCCAAAACAAACACTTAGCCTCTCAACCATTGTACCACCAAACAAAAAAAACCAAAGTCCAAAACAAACACTTAGCCTCTCAACCATTGTACCACCAAACAAAAGAAGAACCAAAGTCCAAAACAAACACTTAGCCTCTCAACCATTGTACCACCAAACCAAAGAAGAACTAAATTCCAAAACAAACACTTGGCCTCTTGTCCATTGTACCACCAAACAAAAGAAGAACCAACCCAAAGTCCAAACAAACACTTAGCCTCTCAACCATTGTACCACCAAACAAAAGAAGAACCAAAGTCCAAAACAAACACTTACCAATCCGACCATTATACCTCCAAAAGAAAGAAGACCAAATTCTAAAACAAACGCTTAGCCTCTCAACCATTGTACCACCAAAGAAAGAAGAACCAAATTCTAAAACAAACGCTAGCCTCTCACCCATCGTACCACCAAACAAAAGAAGAACCAAAGTCCAAAACAAATACTTAGCCTCTCAACCATTGTACCACCAAACAAAAGAAGAACTAAATTCCAAAACAAACACTTGGCCTCTTGTCCATTGTACCACCAAACAAAAGAAGAACCAAATTCCAAAACAAAACACTGAGCCTCTCAACCATTGTACCACCAAACAAAAGAAGAACCAAAGTCCAAAACAAACACTTTACCATCCGACCATTATACCTCCAAAAGAAAGAAGAACCAAATTCTAAAACAAACGCTTAGCCTCTCAACCATTGTACCACCAAAAGAAAGAAGAACCAAATTCTAAAACAAACGCTTAGCCTCTCAACCATTGTACCACCAAAGAAAGAAGAACCAAATTCTAAAACAAACGCTTAGCCTCTCAACCATTGTACCACCAAACGAAAGAAGAACCAAATTCCAAAACAAACACTTAGCCTCTCAACCATTGTACCACCAAACGAAAGAAGAACCAAATTCCAAAACAAACACTTAGCCTCTCGACCATTGGAGCAGTGAAACCGTCAGTGGTTCGCCATGTGTAGGGCATGGCATGATGGGAGGTGGAGCCCATCCTGTCCTTCCGCTGCCTGTACCCATCCCTGCATGCACTGACACAGGCGACCCATGCACTGTGGGGTGGGCAGGGAGGGTTTTGAAGTGCCAGACATCTGACCTCCAGTGTGCTTCAGACTCGCTGCTGTCGGCTGCAGAGGCAAACATTTTTTTTTTCCACTTGACAAGAGGCGCCTCTATGTATTGATATCTGTATTCAAAACAGGTCCTGTGAATAATGTCATCATCATCATCATCGTTTGATGGTCGACTTCATATCATCAGAAGCGCAGGACTGTTACATTTTCTTCATCATGTGATTAGCCTCGCTTCCTCTTGTTCAGTGTTGTCATTATCATTCCCTTCTCTTTAGAATATGCCCAGTACCCTTTCCTCATTATCAGTATATACTCGCCATCATGTTCATCTCCTCCGTACGTGCTCTTTGTCTCACTCTCATCATTATCTTGACCTGCTCAGTAAACTGCTTCGCAGCAGGATTTGATGCTCATCATCAGTATCATCGCTCATATCTGTATAGCGTTATCCATCATCATATCCTGATCATATCTTTTCCATGAATCGTATTCAGGAGGATGTCTCAGGAAAATCCTAGTT
Source organism: Conus betulinus (assembly GCA_016801955.1). Classification (NCBI taxonomy): domain Eukaryota; kingdom Metazoa; phylum Mollusca; class Gastropoda; order Neogastropoda; family Conidae; genus Conus; species Conus betulinus. The sequence goes on along the minus strand of JADBJO010013365.1, from coordinate 50,624 downwards.
ACATATGCAGGCAGTGATTGACGTTACCCCATCTTTACAGATGACATGCAGGCAGTGACTGACGTTACGCATCTTTACAGATGACATGCAGGCAGTGACTGACATTACGCATTTTACTGACATTACGCATCTTTACAGATGACATGCAGGCAGTGACTGACGGGATCTTTACAGTGTGACATGCAGGCAGTGACTGAGATTATGATCTTAACAGGTGACATGCAGGCAGTGACTGAGATTATGATCTTTACAGATGACATGCAGGCATGACTGACATTACGCATCTTTACAGATGACATGCAGGCAGTGACTGACATTACGCATCTTTACAGATGACATGCAGGCAGTGACTGACATTACACATCTTTACAGATTCAGAAGGAGAGAAATCATGGCGGAGTCTGTTCCCATGCCCAGCAGATGAATCGACTCGAGCATTCCTCAACCACTAAAGAAAAAAAGAAAAAGAAAAAAAACCCTCTTCAAACACAAATCAAAGAAATTCCAAAATAACTGTAAGAAAGTACTCCTGATGGAGGTGAAAGGTCGTCTCAGGGGAACGCCATATATCTGACATAGGATATAACTATTCCTTTCACTCTCTGTCCCAGGGGAAGGCCGTATATCTGACATAGGACATAGCAATTCCTTTCACTTCTCATCGCAGGGGATCACCATGTATGTAACACAGGACATAGCAATTCCTTTCACAACCTATCCCAGGACTTTTTTTTAAGCTGCCCCTGCTCCACTCCCATATGAAAATGCCAGTCTCTCCTTGAAGTCTTTTTTTTTCTTCTCTACAATGGAAAGATGAGAGAAAAAGTAAACAGGTTTGGTGTTGGGTGATGTATGGTGTGGAGAGACAACTGTTGTTTATTACTTCGATTGTTGGTATTGTTATTCTGAATATTCAGGTGGACAGATGTGAACAGGAATGTTGTGGACTGAAAATGTCATACCACATATGAAAGTACTCTGTGTGTATATTGGTGGTTTTGGTTTCTTGTTTATTTACTTCATTATCTATTTTTGTTCTCTGTGTTCCTGTCTATTATTTTACCATCAAAAGTCAGCTACGTTTTTAAATATGCATTAGAAATCTGCAGGGCAAAAGTTCAGTTTTGTTTGAATTTGTCCATATGGGAAAAGGCCTTCTTCATCTTATTTGAATATTTTTTGTAATCTTCAAATGCCAGTCGTGTCATTCTATTGAGGGGCATTCATAATGCGATCTCTTCCAGAAAATTTCACCAGTGACATATTCGTGTATCTGTGACAGTTGTAACATGTGCAGCTGCATGATTTTTTATCTATGTTTTATGACAAAAGGTATGTTGTCAACTTTTTTTTTTTTTTTTTTGCTTCCTCTTTTTAACGTCTGACAAACTATGTTGAAGAGACACCATGACATCTCCAAACAAGTCAAATTCTAGAGAAGAGCTGTCTGTTCTCTTTCACTGTGGAAGCCATGGTAAAACCTCTCTGCAGATAGACAGGACTGCTGAAGAATTGTTCCCTAAACCCTGCCACAGCAGATCGTGCCCTGCAGCCTGCACGCTGGAAGCATGTTCCCTCCCGCCATCCCAGCCTCCATTGTTTGTGTGTTTATTCAGGGAGGGTTAGTGTACACATGTAGTGGACTGGTGGGCATGATAAGCGAGAGGAGGAGAGTCTGGCGGAGAAGCATCATCCTGTTAGCAGTGCCAGGGTTGTGACCATCACCTGGGATGGAGTTTGGACCAGACTTGGGGCTCCAGTACTCTGTCGTGACATTTAGTCAAGTGTGTTTTACGTAATTGATGCACACAGGGGCACAGAATTATGATGGTCAAGAGAAGGAAAAGGTTTTGGCATTGGGTGGCCTTTCCTTCTTCTTCTTCTTCTTCTGGGTTCCTGACCATGTTAAACAGGCAGTGGAATGTTGTGGGCACAGTCTGCTGTCAACCCCCAGTGACAATGTCAGTCTCACAGGTTCTCTCTCAGTCCACTGCACTGGGCCATGTTTCCCTGCTGTAGGGTGTCCACTGCACTGGCCATGTTTCCTGCTGTAGGGTGTCCAATGCACTGGGCCATGTTTCCTGCTGTAGGGTGTCCAATGCACTGGGCCATGTTTCCTGCTGTAGGGTGTCCACTGCACTGGGCCACATGTTTCCTGCTGTAGGGTGTCCACTGCACTGGGCCATGTTTTTTCTGCTGTGGGTGTCCCTGTTTCCCTGCACTGGGCCATGTTTCCTGCTGTAGGTGTGTCCACTGCACTGGGCCATGTTTCCTGCTGTAGGGTGGCCAAGGTCCACTGCACTGGGCCATGTTTTCCTGCTGTGGGGTGTCCACTGCACAGGGCCATGTTTCCTGCTGTAGGGTGTCCACTGCACTTGGCCATGTTTCCTGCTGTGGGGTGTCCACTGCACAGGGCCATGTTTCCTGCTGTAGGGTGTCCAAGGTCCGCTGCACTGGGCCATGTTTCCTGCTGTAGGGTGGCCAAGGTCCGCTGCACTGGGCCACGTTTCCCTGCTGTAGGGTGTCCACTGCATTGGGCCATGTTTCCTGCTGTAGGGTGTCCAAGGCCTACTGCACTTGGCCATGTTTCCTGTTGTAGGGTGTCCAAGGTCCACTGCACTGGGCCATGTTTCCTGCTGTGGGGTGTCCACTGCACAGGGCCATGTTCCTGCTGTAGGGTGTTCAAGGTCCACTGCACTGGGCCATGTTTCCTGCTGTAGGGTGTCCACTGCACTGGGCCATGTTTCCTGCTATAGGGTGTCCACTGCACTGGGCCATGTTTCCTGCTGTAGGGTGTCCAAGGTCCACTGCACTGGGCCATGTTTCCTGCTGTAGGGTGTCCACTGCACTGGGCCATGTTTCCTGCTGTAGGGTGTCCAAGGTCCACTGCACTGGGCCATGTTTCCTGCTGTAGGGTGTCCAAGGTCCACTGCACTGGGCCATGTTTCCTGCTGTAGGGTGTCCCAAGGTCCACTGCACTGGGCCATGTTTCCTGCTGTAGGGTGTCCAAGGTCCACTGCACTGGGCCATGTTTCCTGCTGTAGGGTGTCCAAGGTCCACTGCACTGGGCCATGTTTCCTGCTGTAGGGTGTCCAAGATCCACTGCACTGGGCCATGTTTCCTGCTGTAGGGTGTCCACTGCACTGGGCCCATGTTTCCTGCTGTAGGGTGTCCACTGCACTGGGCCATGTTTCCTGCTGTAGGGTGTCCAGGTCCACTGCACTGGGCCATGTTTTCCTGCTGTAGGGTGTCCACTGCACTGGGCCATGTTTCCTGCTGTAGGGGGTGTTCAAGGTCCACTGCACTGGGCCATGTTTCCTGCTGTAGGGTGTCCACTGCACTGGGCCATGTTTCCTGCTGTAGGGTGTCCACTGCACTGGGCCATGTTTCCTGCTATAAGGGTGTCCACTGCACTGGGCCATGTTTCCTGCTGTAGGTGTCCACTGCACTGGGCCATGTTTCCTGCTGTAGGGTGTCCAAGGTCCACTGCACTGGGCCATGTTTCCTGCTGTAGGGTGTCCAAGGTCCACTGCACAGGGCCATGTTTCCTGCTGTAGGGTGTCCAAGGTCCACTGCACTGGGCCCATGTTTCCCTGCTGTAGGGTGTCCACTGCATTGGGCCATGTTTCCTGGGTAGGGTGTCACTGGGCCATGTTTCCTGCTGGCCATTTGTTTCCTGCTGTAGGGTGTCCAAGGTCCACTGCACTGGGCCATGTTTCCTGCTGTAGGGTGTCCAAGGTCCACTGCACTGGGCCATGTTTCCTGCTGTAGGGTCCAAGGTCCACTGCACTGGGCCATGTTTCCTGCTGTAGGGTGGCCAAGGTCCACTGCACTGGCCATGTTTCCTGCTGTAGGGTGTCCAAAGTGGGACAGGAGCGAAGACCTTGGTTTGGAGACTGTGAAATAGAACTGCATGGGCACGTGTGTGTGTGTGTGTGTGTGTGTGTTGGAGGTTTTTTGAAACGGGATTGCCCACATGTCACCTTAGTCCTTTGATGACTAGGTCACTGACTGTGTATCATTGTCATGACTGTAGTCTGAATGTGGTGTCTTTCCAGAGACGAGCAGCTCTGGGTGGTTATGGGTCAGATTTCAGAGTATGCATGCTGTCAGGAGTTTGGGAGTGTGGAGGGGGAAGGGTCTGTTGCTTGGCTGGATTTCTATCATGGTCTGTGTGCTAGCGAGGGGGACAGGAGCAAAAAAAAAGGGTTGATTTGTTTGTGAACTTCTGTGTGTTGATGGAATGTACAAGTCCATGGGTGTGGATGGTTTTGTGTGTGAGTCAGTGTGAGTTGATGGAATGTGTGTGAGTCTATGTGAATTGATGGAATGTGTGTGAGTCTAGGTGAATTGATGGAATGTATGTGAGCCTGTGTGAGTTGATGGAATGTGTGTGAGTCATTGTGAGTTGATGGAATGTGTGTGAGTCATTGTGAGTTGATGGAATGTATGTGAGTCTGTGTGAGTTAATGGAATGTATGTGAGTCATTGTGAGTTGATGGAATGTATGTGAGTCATTGTGAGTTGATGGAATGTGTGTGAGTCTGTGTTTTTCACAGTGTAATACACACAACTGTGGGATATTGTCTGTGTGGGACTTTTTTTTTTTTTGACATTATGTGATAAACATGCAAAGTGAGATTTGCTTCATTGTTTAATGTAATCCCCCAGATGTGGAAAATCATGTTTAATTTTCACATATTCAGTTTGTATTAGATATTGCTGAATTGAAAGTTTAATTAAAAAGAAGTTGTTCACTCTTAGTATTGACATTCACTTGTAGATTAATCAAACTCTCTTTTTTTTTTTGCATGATTTGTAATGTTTCTATGTAGAAGTTTCCATGCTCCCAAAGGGATTAGGGAAAACCTAAGTCATAGCGTAGGTGTCAGCTTTTCATTTGGGTTTGTTTTCTCTGTTCAAGATTTTGATGTGTTTTTTTTTTTGCAGTTTTCTTTGTTTGAGTTTGGAATTTGGTTTAAAAGCAGACTGGTCTCTGTTCAAGATTTTGTGGGGTATAGGAAAATGATGCGTTTTTTATGTAGTTTTCTTAGTGTGAGTTTGGAATGTGGTTTAATAGCAGACTGGTCTCTTTTCAAGATTTTGTGGGTATGGAAAATGATGTGTTTTTTTATGTAGTTTTCTTAGTTTGAGTTTTGGAATGTGGTTTAACAGCAGAGTGGCACTAAAGTTTAAGCATCGTTTTTTTGTTTTTTTTTGTTGTTTTTTGGGCGGGGGGGGGGGGGGGGGGGGGGGGGGAAGGAAGTCAGTACATGAACATATAGGACCATCATGTAAGTAGATTAGTTGAAGACATAAATGCCTGAAGAATAAAAAGGTGATAAATAAATCAGTGAGACAAAAACTAGGACAAGGCTTAAGCAACATGACTATGTTGATGTGTCGGTCATTTATTTTGTGGATTTTTTTTTTTCAGGCTCCTGAGCAGTCACTGCCGGCTGGCCGAGGCAATGGACCCCAGAGTCAGCAGTTCAACTCTGAAGACGAGGATGACGATGATGATGACGATGACTCAGATGACGATGATGACGATGATGATCATCCCCAAGTGGAGGGGTAAGTTGGCGGAGGGGGAGGGGGTGGTAAGAAAGCAGAGAGGAAAGGTGATTTATCAGAGGGAGGGAGGGAGCGCGCACATGCTCACACTGGCAGATTTTTCACATGTAATTCCATGACAGTGAGATGTTTGGATACTAAGACAATTGAATTTGATGAAAGTCACCTGCACGTTGTCTTTCTTTTCTGTCACAGTGCTACGACCCCAGCCGAGTTTGAGAACCTGTCTGTGAGTGCCGAGATCAAGGAGCTGTTCCAGTACAGTTTGACCAGGTGGGTTTGATGATCAGGTAGTAGATGATTGATTTGATGATCAGGTAGGTTTGATGATCAGGTAGGTGATCAGGTAGCTTTGATCATCAGGTAGGTTTGATGATCAGGTGGGTAGCTTTGTGATGATCAGGTAGGTTTGATGATCAGGTGGGTTTTGATGATCAGGTGGGTTTGATGATCAGGTGGGTTTGATGATCAGGTAGGTTTGATGATCAGGTGGGATATCTTTTGATGATCAGGTAGGTCAGGTAGGTTTGATGATCAGGTGGGTAGGTTTGATGATCAGGTAGGTTTGATGATCAGGTAGGTTGATCAGGTATGATCAGGTAGTTTGATGACACACTGCTGTGTCAGTCTGTTGTCAGGTGTGTTTGATCAGATATTGCTGTTTGCACCTGTCATCTAGTATTTTGATGAGACATTGCCATTGAATCTGTCATCAAGTGTGTTTGATGAAATATTGCTGTATCAGTCTATCATCGTGATGAAATATTGCTGTTTCAGTCTATCATCATGATGAAATATTGCTGTTTCAGTCTGTCGTCAGATATATGTGTTCAAATACTGTTTTTGTTCCAATGTGTCATCAGATGTGTGATCAAGTTAACGCTGTTTTAGTCTGTCACAAGGCATGTGTGATCAGGTGTTTACTGTTCCAATCTGTCATCAGGCGTAAGATCAGGTAGCGCTATCCATAGACATGTGTGTGATCAGGTGTTACTGTTCCAATCTATCATAGACGTGTGATCAGGTGTTACTGTTCCAGTCTATCATAGACATGTGTGATCAGGTGTTACTGTTCCAATCTATCATAGACATGTGTGAACAGGTAACGCTATTTCAGTCTATGAACTGCTATGTTTGATACTGTTTTAATCTGTCATCACATGATCAGATATCTTTGATCAGATAGTTCTGTTTTCTTCTTTTTTTTTCTTTGCTTTGAAGGTTCTATTTTTACAGAAAATGGGGAAAAAATGTTATAGCAGTATATTTACTATACAAAACAGGAAAACGTTCTAATGAACAAAAGTTCATTTATTCACAGGGTTTTGTAAACCTGCCCAAGGTAACCAGGCCCTAACACAAACACAAATCCTAACTCTGACACGAACCTTAGCCTAATCCCTTACCTTTACCTGACTCTGACGCAAACTCTAATCCCAACCTGACCCTGACGCAAACTCTAATGTACCGACTCTAAAACAAACCCTGACCTCAGCCCTAACCAGATCCCACACAATAACCCTTACCTGTCCATAACTGAGCCCTAGCCTGACCCCACACACAACCTGAACCCTATCCCTAACCTGACGCTAACACACAAGCCTAACCTTAACTTGATCCTAACACAAACCCTAATCTTAACCTTAACCACACACCATAACACAGATGCCCACCTTAACCCTGATCTTGCTCTGACTTTACAAAATAAATGTTGTGAAAGCATGTTTGACCACACTGTTTTACAGGTACACATTTCTTGATCACTTGTGTTTACACAGCTGCTGCTCTCTCTTGGTCTCCACTGAGGGAAAGAATGTCTATCCTCTATTCTCCTGTCGCCATGAAGGAAAGAATGTCTGTCCTCTGTTCTCTTGAATGTCTATCCTCTATTCTCCTGTCACCATGTAGGAAAGAACGTCTATCCTCTATTCTTCTGTCACCGTGAAGGAAGGAATGTCTATCCTCTATTCTCTTGAATGTCTATCCTCTATTCTCCTGTCGCCGTGAAGGAAAGAATGTCTATCCTCTATTCTCCTGTCACCATGAAGGAAAGAATGTCTATCCTCTATTCTCCTGTCGCCATGAACACAAGAATGTCTATCCTCTATTCTCCTCCACCGTGAAGGAAAGAATGTCTATCCTCTACTCTCCTGTCACCGTGAAGGAAATGATGTCTATCCTCTATTCTCCTGTCACCGTGAAGGAAAGAATGTCTGTCCTCTATTCTCCTGTCACCATGAAGGAAAGAATGTCTATCCTCTATTCTCCTGTCACCATAAAGGAAAGAATGTCTATCCTCTATTCTCCTGTCACCGAGAAGGAAAGAATGTCTATCCTCTATTCTCCTGTCACCATGAAGGAAAGAATGTCTATCCTCTATTCTCCTGTCACCATGAAGGAAAGAATGTCTATCCTCTATTCTCCTGTCACCATAAAGGAAAGAATGTCTATCCTCTATTCTCCTGTCACCATGAAGGAAAGAATGTCTATCCACTATTCTCTTGAGTGTCTATCCTCTATTCTCCTGTCACCATGAAGGAAAGAATGTCTATCTATTCTCCTGTCGCTAACGTTGTGCAAATACACCGCACAGTCCTCTCATCTGTATTCTAATTGCTGCCCACCCCCTCCCTCCCCTCCTTCTTTTCCATGCCCCCCGTCCCCATCCCACTCAGGCCACCTCCTCCTCCTTAACCTCCATCAAGGGAAAGTGTAGCCGAGTTTGCTTTCCATACACACCCCCTAGTTCATGGGTTTCTCTCATCATGCCCTCACTTGTCTGCCTTCATTCCCCTGCCCTTTCTCCACCCTATGCCGCCAACCTTATCGGCTGTGTGTCATATTGACTGACTGTGTATTACAAATACAGGAAGACACACCAGCGTGTTTTGAGTGTTTCTACACACACGTCAGGTAAGAGAGATACTATGCTGTCAATGTCAAGTAACATGCACACCTGCACATGCATGCAGCAGCTACAATTACGTACTCACACATTCACACACACACACAGGCTCACACACACACACACACACACACACACCACACACACACACACACACACACACAGACAGACACACAGACACACACACACACACACACACACACACACACACACACACACACACACACACACACACACACACACACACACACAGAGGCATGTATATACTACATGGATGCACTCAGACACACACACACATCTATATATCCCTCCCCTCACACACCCCCCCCCCCCCCCCCCCCCCATCCTTCGCAGTGCATGACCCCCTATTCTGAAGTGTTGGGCCGTTGTGACAACTAACACGGCACCCCTCAGTCCATTGAGCTGGACCACAAGCTGAAACCTTTTCATCCCTGACTCAAGCACATTTCTGCCCTCTGTCGTCAACATTGATGCCTTCATCATCAAGGTAGTCGCTCTCCACGCCCCATGCCACAATGTCCGCTTGGTGTATTCACTGTCAGGTCGCAGCTTCATGTGTAATCTGTTTGTTTTTTGGGGCAGATCATCATCATCATCGTTGTGTTGTTGCCATCATTATTGTTGTTGTCACAGTGACTGTCCTGATGTCTGTGTGTTGTGGTTGGATTCCCAGAACACACATGAGCACACACATGGCGGCTGGCATTGACTTCATCATCATTTTAATCATCATCGTTTTCAGTGTCATGGTAAGCCAAAGGTGTGGTCAGCTCCCCCAATCGGACAATGAAGTGAATAGCATCACCACCATCATCATCAATGCTGTTGTTGTTGTTATCACCAGTGTCATGTGAACCATGTGATGGATGTGGTCAGATACTCCTCCCTGACACAAAGCACCATCAACATCATTATCCTCATCGTCATCGTCATCGTCATAATGTCATCATCATCAATCATCATCGCCACCATCACCGTCATCATAAAAGTGTGTGCTAGCTTTTGTAGCTCTGTGAAATAAGTATAAAAGACCAAACACCAGTTTCAGAAATGAATTCATGGCCAGAGCTTTCAGGGCTGTGATGCCCCTTCATCAGTTGCTGTTTTATTTGCTTTTGTAGTTCTCCCCCATCCAGTTAACAGGGTGGACATCATCATCTTCATTATCATAACGATGTGTGAAGGCTCGAAAAAAACTGTCCTTATAACAAGGCAGTCATCGTCGTCGTCATCATCATCATCATCATCATCATCATCATCATCATCATCATCATTATTAATATTATTCAACTTTATGATAACTATATAGGATGGCTGTGGTCATATTTTTTGCTGTGGCAACAGGGCAGAAATTGCCGTTGTTGTCATCATTACTGCTGTCATCATTGTCATTATCATCATCATCATCTTTTTACTGAAAACAGTGTAGACAGATCCTTGGTCTTGACAAGGCAGATACCATCATCGTCTTTGTAACTAAAATAGTGTGGTAAGATCCTGGGTTTTCATGAGGCAGTTATCATCATCATCATCATCATCATCATCATCATCATCATCGTCATAACACTGTGTGCTGTTGTGATCAGATCTCCTGTCCCAAAACAAGGCAGACATCATCATCATCATCACAGCTATATACCTCTGTGATAGCCGTAGTAGATCCCTGTTCTGAAAAGGTGGACATCATCATCATTATCCTCCTCCTCCTCTTTCTCCTCGTGATTGTGATGGCTGTGATAGATCTTGCATCCTGACAACAGGGCAGACATCCTCCTTGTCATCATAATCCTCCTCTTCCTCCTCATGATCGTTCTTATCCTCCTGCTGATGAAGCTGTGGCGTGCTGTGTTCAGATCCCGCGTCCGGACAACAAGGCAGACACGCTGGGCCTGACGGTGCTGGATGAGCCCTGTGCCAAACAGTCTGACCCTACCGTGCTGGACCTGCAGCTGAGGGCCATCTCCAAACAGACCACTGCTAAGACCCTGGTAACATGCACATCTCACACATCTCACTCACCTCACACATCATGCGCACGCACTCACACATACACATACGCATACATGTGTACACACTCACATACACACATGCACGTATGTACACACGCACGCCTCTTTCAGAAACTTGTAATTCACCATCACCAGTACTTTTGTCATCTGGGTTGAGCGTTGCATGATTTTTCTCATCATATAGACTATGATTATTTGCTGTTTTCTTTTTTGTTGAGAAAGTGAAGATTTTTAGTGATGGCAGTGTAAAGGTCTGTTGACCGTTAACTCTTTCATCCAACTACAAAATCGTGGTCGCTCGCGCGTCAGTGTTTATGAATGGAATGGATGCCAGGTGGCCCTACGGCATGGGAAAGTGGTCGCCGCGCTCTATTCTGGCTGGTTTGCTACTGCATATGTGGTAGTTCTCACTCTCTACTCTTCTTTTTTTTAACTCTAAATCCAGGAATGAAGGGAATACTCGTATTATAAGAATCTAGGAACAAGAGGAAGTAACTGGTCATAGAAAAGTAGGAATGAAAGATTAATGGAAAAAGGCAAGTAAGGGAGATAACTTCTTCTAACTCTGTAAAGGGAGAATAAAAGCTAGTTTTGTACCTTTTACTGCCAACTCTATAACTGATGCTTCCCATCAATAGAAGTTGTAAGGATGAAACAACCATTGATGTTTCCAACCTCAAAAATGTGTTAAAAAATGAGGCCAGCACATAATTCATTATGTGCGTAAAAACTGTCGACTTACTTTGAACAGAAAAAAGTCTTTGAGAGTTGACTGACTCTAGATAAAAGTTATCCCTGATTGTTGACTGACTTTAGACAGAAAGCAAATTATCCCTGATTGTTGATTGACTCCCTTATTATTGACTGACTGACTTTGCACAAAAAGTGAATTGTTCCTAATTGTTGACTGACTTTAGACAAAAAGCAAATCATGCCTTATTATTGACTGACTGACTTTGCACAAAAAGTGAATTATTCCTAATTGTTGACTGACTGCATAGAAAACAAAATGTCTGTGTATGTTGATGGGCTTTGCCAGAATAGATGTCACAGTTTCAGCCGATTTTTTGCTCACAAAACAAAATTTCACTGATTGTTGACTGACTTTACACATCACACAGAATATCACAGTGTTGTTCACTCATTAGCAGTGCCCTGAAAATAGACTTTTCTCTTTCTCATGATGCACTTATTTGGCCACACTGTAAAATTATTGCAGACTTGCAGGAAATGACAACAGCATACAAACAAAACCAGTTCTGACAGCATGTCAGCTTTACTTTTAAAGTTTTTATAACAGTTTTTCATGAGTATTGCTTACAATTTTCCAGATGTTTGAAAAATGATGTCACATGGGGGAAAGGTACATGCATTTCAGTTAGGATGTTTCTATTGTCTGTCAGCAAATACACTGGGAAGACTAAGTGGACTTTTTCATCAAAGTAATGCTCCCTTAGTAAACCAACCCACTTTACTGTGGGATCCTTCAGATATCACCAGTTTGATCGCTGCAGTCAGTGAGTGTTGCCTTCACTGCCCTATACCATGTGTGAGTGACAGTGCAACCTGTGACCTGCCTGAAAACAACACTTTCAGAGACAGCTGCACTGTTTTCTGTCTACAGAAAAGAAATGCCTGGAGTTAGTCAAGCAAATGGTGTGTGTAGCTTCCCCTCAATTCACACTCACCTCAGCACACACAACGCCCCCCCCCCCCCCCCCCCCCCCCCCCCCCCCCCCCCTCCCCCTACATTTCTTTCTTTCACTGATGTTTCAGCACATCACAGTTTAAGACTGATTCGGTAAAGCTGAAGATTCAGCAGGAACACCATGAAGTTAACCCTTTCCAAGCCGATGTAGCCAAAATGCCATGGAAAGGCTCGGCATGGATGGGGGTGTGTCTTCACAAAATGCATCGGCACTCCAGCAGGACTGAAAGTTCTTTGGAGAAAGCTGGTACCGAGTTCAGTTAAATCTGAAAGAGGGGGAGAATTGCTTTCTAAATGGTAAAGTTATCAGCCTCTGAGAAATGACTTGAAAAGAAGCTGGTACGGAGCAATACAAAATTGCTGTACTTCTGGTAGCCAAAGAGTTAACGAAAATGGCAGTGCTGAATCACTGTGCTGGTGGTGGCCAAAGAGTTAATGAAAATGGCGATACTAAATCACTGTTCTGTCCATGGCCAAAGAGTTGATGGAAATGACAGAGTTGAATCATTGTACTGCTGATGGCCAAAGAGTTAATGAAAATGATAATACTGAATTCACTGTACTGCCGGTGGCCAAAGAGTTAATAAAAATGACAGTGCTTAATCACTGTACTGCTGATGTACAAAGAGTTAATAAAATGACCTTTATACTACATCTACCACACACTCCTTCCACTCCTAGCCGTTTACTATGGCATTAGAATCCTTTTGGTTAATTTAATGGTAAGCCATGTGTATCATAATCATACCAAAAGAATGATGATCACGACATCATTATAATTATGGTGACCATTGTTACCATGGTCCTGACAGTGCGGTGTGGTGTGTGTCTGACTAGGTGGTGAAGAGTCTGGAGAGCGCGGAGAAGAACCCCCCAAGGCCATTGAGAACTGGATTGAGAGTATCCGTGACCTTCACCGCTCCAAACCCCCGCCCAACGTCCACTATTCCAGGTCATTTGGGGTCGCTGTTGTTATGGACTTTGTCCTTCCACCCACACTGTGGTCTCTGCAGTCAGCTGGGTTGTAAACTTGAATTGATCCGAGGATTTGACATTTCTGTACCTATTTTTTCTGGCATTGAGAATCTCTCTAGTTGTGGGTTTGTGTGTGTGTGTGTGTGTGTGTGTGTGTGTGTGTGTGTGTGTGTGTGTGTGTGTGTGTGCTTGCGCGCATGCAAGTACCTGTGTGTTTGTGCATGCCTCTGTGTGTGTGTGTGTGTGTGTGTGTGTGTGTGTGTGTGTGTGTGTTTATTGGCCTTCATACCAATAAACATATTGTGCATCAAAATATCCTTTAGAATTATTCTCCATGTGTTACTGAACCTTTGAATAGAAATTCAGCAATTTCTTGAGAAACTGCCTGACCACAACAGATCAAGGGTCGCTGCCTGGACCAACAAATTGTGTGTGGGGTTTTCCCAGTCAGTGTAATATCCAGAGAAGTGGTGTGTCAAACACAGACAGCCTTGCGCATGGTGGTGGTGTTGTAAGGCAAGCTGAAAAAATGAGCACGTGATGGGAGAAATCCATTATTCACTATTGAAGTGCCATGAGAGAATCGTTCAGTTGACTGGGCTGCCCTCGGGTTGGCCCACTGCTTGCACGCAGCCTTTGCCCGTGTGCGAATTATAATATATGTGTGTGTGTGTGTGTGTGTGTGTGTGTGTGTGTGTGTGTGTGTGTGTGTGATATCAGTGATGACTGAATTGATCTGTCGAATCAGGAACATGCCAGACATCGACACCTTGATGCAGGAATGGCCGCCAGAGTTTGAGGAACTACTGAAAGAGGTGAGATCTGTCACCATGACGACAAGGGCAGGAATGGGCTTCATGTTCATGTCACAAGTCGAGTCAACTTGACAGGCTTTTAACTCCCCTTATTTTGAACAAAAAAACTTCATAAACCACAGGGTTAATTTTCTAGAGCACTAAATAAAGTGGGATGTTGTTTTAAAAGAAAAAAAACCTGCCTTAAAAGCTTTGGGTTGAAATCTTGCCAAATGTCGCAGTTTGCTGTGGATATGTCTGTCTGTGTGTTGTTGATGTTTATGACTGTGGATGTGTCTGTCTCTGTGTTGTTGATGTTTATGACACACCATTCCTGGGTACTCTGCATCAGTCTGAAAATCCCCAGTCCATGCATAAGACAATGCCAGCTCTCTGCTTCTTAGTCACCTCACACAGTGCCCCAGAGGTTCAAAACAAGCACAATGGCCATTAAACAGTCTGAGACCTTGGTGTGACTGGTGTGATGCCTGTGTGGCTGAATTACCCACAGTCCTGTTCAGTGGGCAGCCTCTGTCACTGTCTCCCATTGTCACTCTCAAGGCAAGCTGAAAATGGAATTTTTGAAGTTTCAGAGCGCTCTGCAAATGGCAGCCACTTTGGCTCTGTAACAGTCTGACAAATTCAATGTCCTTGTGCTCCAAAAATGGGAGGGAGGGGTGAAGATAAGGATGGAGAGAAGCAAAGGGGATGGCAGACTGCTGGCACCTGTTTCCTCAAGAGAAAAGATGTGCATAACGGAGAATTCTTCCCCATGAAAGGCATGCAGGATGGAGGCCACAAAGACAACAGTTGTGTGTTGTCATCATTGACCGGACAGAAGACCACTGAGGCTTGGGCAGGAGATAGGTTCTTCCATTGTTCTTCCATCTGAGTAATGTTGTTCCCAGCCAATACAAACTCACTGTTGTTGCTGTACCTGTGTGTGACTCCTCTGTGGGCACACCAGTTGTTATGAACTCTCCAGTCAAAGATCCCTGAAGAGCCAAAGTGAAGCGCAGAATTGTTCGGTGGTTTTTCCTTCAGCTGCGAGTCCCTCCCCCCACCACCCACCCCCTTTCCAACCATTTGATACTCACGACCTCCTGTAGTACAAAATCTCCCCTCCACTCCTGCAGTCAAAGCACAAGGAAAGACTTCTTTTTTGTATAAACAAGCATTTAAAAAGATGCTGTTTTTCACACAGCTTGTCACACTATGTTGTACGACACTTCAGTGAGGAACATGGTATGTTGATGTGCAATGGATAGTTTACTTCAAGAATTGTGCTGCACCAATGCTGTCTGTTACTTCTGTTGATGATACTGATGATGGTGAAGATGACGTTGGTGTGTTCCTCAGGTTTCTTTGCCCACTGCCGATCTGGACTGCGACCTGGGGCAGTTCACGGACATCATCTGCTGTAAGTATCGTGAACAGTGAGATGTTACATCACATTCAGGTGTAATTTCCACCGGTTGAAGGTGATAGGAATTACAGCCACAGTGTTTCATTGGAAAAGTCGAAAGCTAAGGATATACTTGTCTTAGCGCAAGGCACTATGAGAATCCAGGATGGACTGAGAAAGTCAAATCAGAACTCTGACATCTTTCTCCTGGGTAACAATGAGAGTAGGTCAACTGTACAAAATGTTACCAGCCGCCGTGGCGAAGTGGTTAGCGTCACGGACTGCCGGCTGGGAGGTTGTGGGTTCGAATCCCATCAGAGTCATGTGGGTTTTTCTGCCCCGACCGGCTCCTACCCAGAGTTGAGTTTGCTGTGGACTCTGTTGGGAAGATTGGGACCACACAGTTGAGTTTCATCCACTTAATGGATGTGTTTCTGAGAATGTTGCTCAAATTTCCTGACCAACACTGCAGGTGCCTGTATCTCTTGGGCCTGGTTGACGCCGGGATATATTATGAAAGGAAGCGTAGAGTACAGCCCTGTCATGTAGTCTCAGACCGAAATGGAAATCTGTAGCATTATCTTCATCATCCTCATTTTCATCGATCAGCATAAAAAAAAAATGTCTCAAATTCTGTGGCCCTTCATGCCCTGCTCTCATGGTGACCTCAACTTCGATGTCCTCTCCACCACGTCTGTGGTCTTGGTTTGGTTCTGTCGGGGTCACCAGTATCGGCGAGTCCATGGGGGCTGTTGTTGGACGGATGTGGTGGCACCCTTCGGAGGGAGGGAGAGCTCACTCATGCCGGTTCAGCGACTAAGCAATTATGTCGTCAGTAGGGGGCTTTGTAGGTGGTGTCCTGCGTATGTTAAATCAGAATAGGCGCCACTGAACACCACTGAAGTGACTTGGCAGCAGTGCAGTGTCTCCTCCGGTGGGTTGCCTCTTGACTACTGGACATTGACTGCTACCTGTGGATTGCCAGTGCTGGGGCTGCGACGGGGCAACCAGGGATGGGGTGTCTGTGGATGGGGTGTCGGATTGGACAGGCGTGGGTGCACTGCCTATGAGGTGGCGCAGAGATTGGGAGCACAAAAAAAAAACAAAAAGCAAAAAAAACAAAAACCCTGTACAAAATGTCACTTCTTCATCCTGGGTAACAATGAGAGTAGCTCAACTGTACATAATGTCACTTCTTCATCATGTATAACAATGAGAGTAGGTCAACTTTACAAAATATCACTTTTCAGTCTTCATATTAAGATGTGTCAAATAGGTGTGTAATGACCTAATCCTTACAAGGTATGCAGCACAGGACTTGATGTATGCACATGTGTGTGTGTGTGTGTGTGTGTGTGTGTGTGTGTGTGTGTGTGTGTGTGCAGCAATACTGGATATACCAGTCTACAGGAACTCCAGTCATCAGAATGACAAAATCCAGGCTTTACATGTCCTCTTCACTCTGTACTCCGAATTCAAGAACTCTCAGGTATGTGTGTGTGTGTGTGTGTGTGTGTGTGTGTGTGCGTGTGTGTGTGTGTGTGTGTGTGTGTGTGTGTGTGTGTGTGTGTGTGTGTGTGTGTGTGTGTGCTTTTCCAAACTACAAAGTGGCTTTACCAACGGGTCAAACACTCATAAAGTGGGTTTTTTTTTTCACAAACCCACTAGTTCTGTAAGGAGTTTGTTTCCAACTTTCCCAGATGTATTATTCAACATACTCTATACCTTCTCAGTACTTGCTTTGTAGATCAAAAGTCAACAGTTCTCAAGTAGATTTGAAAATTATTCCATTGTTAAAATGTTTAAAAAAAAAAATATTAAAAAAAAAGAAGAGATTGTCATAGAACATTCTACATTCTCTTAAATGGTTGGATTTAGTCTGAGAATGATACATCTTAACATTGCCTTCTTTCTGTACATTTGAAAAATCAATAAATCTAGTTTGGAGGTTGTGGAGGTTGTGTGTGTGTGTGTGTGTGTGTGTGTGTGTGTGTGTGGGAGAGAGAGAGGACACATTGCATATTGAGGGAGGGAGGAGAAGATTGGAGAAGGAAAGTGATAGGGGAGGAGTGGGGAAATGCGGAAGGGGGAATAGTGATAAATGATCTGAAGGTTTCAAAGTAGGACGACTACAGGCGGAAAGTTATCTTGAAGTCAACATGGAGTTGAACAAGTAGCACATTACCGCTATTCGGTATGGATGATATGAGTCTGTGAACCAAAGAGAATATGACAACCACCATTTCACGCTGATGGTAAACAATCCATGGACTAAATGAGTAGAATGCCCACAGTTTCATATGGACAGTGACAGTCCATGAAGTGAATAGAATGTGACGGTCATCTCTTGACATTGATGATAACAGTCCGTGAACTATATGAATAGAATGTGAATGCCATCTCTTCATTACAATCCATGCACAAATAAACAGAATGCGTCAGTCATCTTTTCATATCTAGGGTGACATTTACTTTAACTTAGTTAATAGAACGTGACAATTATCGGTTCATTTTGATGGTAACATTCCTTGAACTAGTTAAGTAGAATGTGACAGTCATCATTTTATATTTGTAATTACAGTCCATGAATTAAATGAATAGAATATGACTGTCATCATTTAGTATTGATGATGACAGTTCCATGCTAACTAATCTCCATTTCCCCCTCTGCAAAAGGCCATAGTTTTTGCAGAGACATGGCTTTTAGTCTGCAATGCAACCAAATGTAGATGGCTGGAAGGGAGGCTACTTTTAATGCAGCAAGCGAAGACATGGCTTTTAGTCTGCAATGCAGCCAAATGTAGATGGCTGGAGGGGAGGCTACTTTTAATGCAGCTAGCGAAGACATGGCTTTTAGTCTGCAATGCAACCAAATGTAGATGGCTGGAAGGGAGGCTACTTTTAATGCAGCAAGCGAAGACATGGCTTTTAGTCTGCAATGCAACCAAATGTAGATGGCTGGAAGGGAGGCTACTTTTAATGCAGCAAGCGAAGACATGGCTTTTAGTCTGCAATGCAGCCAAATGTAGATGGCTGGAAGGGAGGCTACTTTTAATGCAGCAAGCGAAGACATGGCTTTTAGTCTGCAATGCAACCAAATGTAGATGGCTGGAAGGGAGGCTACTTTTAATGCAGCAAGCGAAGACATGGCTTTTAGTCTGCAATGCAGCCAAATGTAGATGGCTGGAAGGAGGCTACTTTTAATGCAGCAAGCGAAGACATGGCTTTTAGTCTGCAATGCAGCCAAATGTAGATGGCTGGAAGGGAGGCTACTTTTAATGCAGCAAGCGAAGACATGGCTTTTAGTCTGCAATGCAACCAAATGTAGATGGAAGGAAGGGAGGCTACTTTTAATGCAGCAAGCGAAGACATGGCTTTTAGTCTGCAATGCAACCAAATGTAGATGGCTGGAAGGGAGGCTACTTTTAATGCAGCAAGCGAAGACATGGCTTTTAGTCTGCAATGCAGCCAAATGTAGATGGCTGGAAGGGAGGCTACTTTTAATGCAGCAAGCGAAGACATGGCTTTTAGTCTGCAATGCAGCCAAATGTAGATGGCTGGAAGGGAGGCTACTTTTAATGCAGCAAGCGAAGACATGGCTTTTAGTCTGCAATGCAGCCAAATGTAGATGGCTGGAAGGGAGGCTACTTTTAATGCAGCTAGCGAAGACATGGCTTTTAGTCTGCAATGCAGCCAAATGTAGATGGCTGGAAGGGAGGCTACTTTTAATGCAGCTAGCGAAGACATGGCTTTTAGTCTGCAATGCAGCCAAATGTAGATGGCTGGAAGGGAGGCTACTTTTAATGCAGCAAGCGAAGACATGGCTTTTAGTCTGCAATGCAACAACCAAATGTAGATGGCTGGAAGGGAGGCTACTTTTAATGCAGCAAGCGAAGACATGGCTTTTAGTCTGCAATGCAGCCAAATGTAGATGGCTGGAAGGGAGGCTACTTTTATGCAGCAAGCGAAGACATGGCTTTTAGTCTGCAATGCAACCAAATGTAGATGGCTGGAAGGGAGGCTACTTTTAATGCAGCAAGCGAAGACATGGCTTTTAGTCTGCAATGCAGCCAAATGTAGATGGCTGGAAGGGAGGCTACTTTTAATGCAGCAAGCGAAGACATGGCTTTTAGTCTGCAATGCAGCCAAATGTAGATGGCTGGAAGGGAGGCTACTTTTAATGCAGCAAGCGAAGACATGGCTTTTAGTCTGCAATGCAGCCAAATGTAGATGGCTGGAAGGGAGGCTACTTTTAATGCAGCAAGCGAAGACATGGCTTTTAGTCTGCAATGCAGCCAAATGTAGATGGCTGGAAGGGAGGCTACTTTTAATGCAGCAAGCGAAGACATGGCTTTTAGTCTGCAATGCAGCCAAATGTAGATGGCTGGAAGGGAGGCTACTTTTAATGCAGCAAGCGAAGACATGGCTTTTAGTCTGCAATGCAGCCAAATGTAGATGGCTGGAAGGGAGGCTACTTTTAATGCAGCAAGCGAAGACATGGCTTTTAGTCTGCAATGCAACCAAATGTAGATGGCTGGAAGGGAGGCTACTTTTAATGCAGCAAGCGAAGACATGGCTTTTAGTCTGCAATGCAACCAAATGTAGATGGCTGGAAGGAGGCTACTTTTAATGCAGCAAGCGAAGACATGGCTTTTAGTCTGCAATGCAACCAAATGTAGATGGCTGGAAGGGAGGCTACTTTTAATGCAGCTAGCGAAGACATGGCTTTTAGTCTGCAATGCAAACCAAAGTAGATGGCTGGAAGGGAGGCTACTTTTAATGCAGCAAGCGCGAAGACATGGCTTTTAGTCTGCAATGCAACCAAATGTAGATGGCTGGAAGGGAGGCTACTTTTAATGCAGCTAGCGAAGACATGGCTTTTAGTCTGCAATGCAACCAAATGTAGATGGCTGGAAGGAGGCTACTTTTAATGCAGCTAGCGAAGACATGGCTTTTAGTCTGCAATGCAACCAAATGTAGATGGCTGGAAGGGAGGCTACTTTTAATGCAGCTAGCGAAGACATGGCTTTTAGTCTGCAATGCAACCAAATGTAGATGGCTGGAAGGGAGGCTACTTTTAATGCAGCAAGCGAAGACATGGCTTTTAGTCTGCAATGCAACCAAATGTAGATGGCTGGAAGGGAGGCTACTTTTAATGCAGCAAGCAAAGACATGGCTTTTAGTCTGCAATGCAACCAAATGTAGATGGCTGGAAGGGAGGCTACTTTTAATGCAGCAAGCGAAGACATGCTTTTAGTCTGCAATGCAACCAAATGTAGATGGCTGGAAGGGAGGCTACTTTTAATGCAGCAAGCGAAGACATGGCTTTTAGTCTGCAATGCAGCCAAATGTAGATGGCTGGAAGGGAGGCTACTTTTAATGCAGCAAGCGAAGACATGGCTTTTAGTCTGCAATGCAGCCAAATGTAGATGGCTGGAAGGGAGGCTACTTTTAATGCAGCAAGCGAAGACATGGCTTGTAGTCTGCAATGCAACCAAATGTAGATGGCTGGAAGGGAGGCTACTTTTAATGCAGCAAGCGAAGACATGGCTTGTAGTCTGCAATGCAACCAAATGTAGATGGCTGGAAGGGAGGCTACTTTTAATGCAGCAAGCGAAGACATGGCTTGTAGTCTGCAATGCAACCAAATGTAGATGGCTGGAAGGGAGGCTACTTTTAATGCAGCAAGCGAAGACATGGCTTGTAGTCTGCAATGCAACCAAATGTAGATGGCTGGAAGGGAGGCTACTTTTAATGCAGCAAGCGAAGACATGGCTTGTAGTCTGCAAAATGCAACCAAATGTAGATGGCTGGAAGGGAGGCTACTTTTAATGCAGCAAGCGAAGACATGGCTTTTAGTCTGCAATGCAACCAAATGTAGATGGCTGGAAGGGAGGCTACTTTTTAATGCAGCAAGCGAAGACATGGCTTTTAGTCTGCAATGCAACCAAATATAGATGCCTGGAAGGGAGGCTACTTTGCATGCTCTGTATCCAAAATCTCATGAAACATCCTGCATGTTTCACAGACTTTTTTGATGCACAGGTGTGTGCACTGAGTCATGGGGTGGATTTGTTTAGAGGGAGACCTATCCCCAAATGTGCATACGTTACAGAAACACTTACACTGGGTCTAATCTTCTTAAATTGGGTATGAGACCTGAATCGACATTTTTGTTTATTATTTCATTTGGTCTTTGACCCGATCATTCCCAGAACCACCACTCTGTGACTCTTTCCTAGAGGGGGAAGATTATGTGGTTCTACCTCAGGGGTTGTTTTCAGTGTTGTGACCAGGTGGAGATGCCAATCACGCATTAGCGTCCAGTATGGTCATGGTTGTGTGGGTGGAGAATGGGAAAGTGCAGTGTACAAGGAGTGCAGCCAGAAGCACAAAGAAGAGGTGGTAAAAATGAACACAGAAAAACCACCGTGATAATAGAGGAAACTGTTGCTGCTGACTGTTGTTATTGATATTCCTGATGATGATGATTGTGATGATGATGATGATGATAACAAATAGTGTGTAGAAATTAATGGAGAATAGTGCAGAATCATCTTGATGAAGGACATGGTGCATGTATAACTGACAGTATGTAATGTGACTGATGTCCATGGATGCAGATGCGTTTTCAGCATTTCCAGGTGACAAATTGTGTAGTGAGGCTGATGTCGATGTCTGTGGATGTATTTTCAGCATTTTCAGGTGACAAATTGTGTAGTGAGGCTGATGTCGATGTCTGTGGATGTGTTTTCAGCATTTCCAGGTGACAAATTGTGTAGTGAGGCTGATGTCGATGTCTGTGGATGTGTATTGTGTAGTGAGGCTGATGTCGATGTCTGTGGATGTGTTTTCAGCATTTCCAGGTGACAAATTGTGTAGTGAGGCTGATGTCGATGTCTGTGGATGTGTTTTCAGCATTTCCAGGTGACAAATTATGTAGTGAGGCTGATGTCGATGTCTGTGGATGTGTTTTCAGCATTTCCAGGCCTTGGCTGCCAACAACCAACTCGACAACGCACTGAAGGAGGGACAAGGGGACCAGCTCTACCTGTAGTTATTTTCCCTGCCCACCCCCATCAACCGTTTCTTCCTTTGAGGCAGACTGTCACTACCAAGTTTTTCTGTTGTTGTTTTTTTTTCCTTATTGTATTTGCCTATTTCACAGTAGCCTCAAATGACTTTGTGATTCCCTTCCCCCTTTCAGTTAGTCAGTTGTTTTTCTTTATCCCTCTGTGTGTCTTTCTGTTTCTGTTTGTCTCTCTGCATGTCTTTCTGTTTCTCTTTGTCCCTGTGTGTGTCTTTCTGTTTTTTCCATCTTCGTGTCTTTCTGTTTTGTCTTTGTCCATCAGTTCTACATGAGTCTTTCAGTTTCTCTTTATCCATCACCTTTATTGATCTTTGTCCCTCTATTGTCTTTCTGTTTTTGTTCAGTGTCTTTTGGTTTCTTTTTCTCAGTCTGTCTTCCTGTTTCTCCTTATCCATCTGAAGTCTTTTCTTCTTTGCCTCTCTGTACCATGTATCTCTTTGTCCATTTCTGCCTTTTCATGCTGTTTTGTCTATCTGTTTATCACTCTGTTTCTTTGTTCTTTTCCTTTTCATCCATCTTCTGTCTATTTTGATAGAGGGTGGTAGATTTTGTCTTTTTTGAATGTCCTGTCTTTCCATCACACTTTTAGTCACTTTTGTTTTAAAGTATTCTTTACTTTCTCTCTCTCTCTCTCTCTCTCTCTCAATCAGTCTCTCACTCTCTCTTTGTCTCTCTGTCTGTCTGTGTATTTCACCATTGTGCTGCTTTGTTACAGTTTAGAGATCTCGGTTAAAACATTTTGTGTATGAAGATTGCTGTTCATTGCATTGGCTGTGTACTGTTTCCTTTATGGGTCGGGCTTGGGATGGTGAAAGGCACTTCATTCATTTGACCTTTGAAGGAAATGTGCAAGAGTGAACATTCTTCTCTCAAATGACATTTTGCTTTACATGGGAAGTTGCATAGATAAATTTGAATGCATTCTGCGTGTGTGTGCGTGTGTGTGTGTGTGTGTGTGTGAGTGCATGCATATATGGTGTGTTTGTGGGGGGAGGTGGATGGTGGTGAGAGAGAGAACCTGTCTCTGTGTCTCCTTACATCCTATGCTCTGTCTCACTCTTTGTCATGACCTTCAGACTTTCATGACTCTCTTCAGTGATGAATAGATCCAAACAAACTTAAGGAAAAGCTTTGATTGACCAGTCTGGTAGTTTTTATTACCTTATAAACATTCCAAGCTGCTTTGAAAGTGGACAAACAGTGCCAGTTCCAGTCTGTCGAAGAAGATAAAAATCTGTCCAGGAGCAGTTACCATGGAGAGTCTTTGCAAAAGGGTTTTATTGATACACAGTATGGAGTGGGGTTTTTTTCATTAAAGTGACAATGACTTTAAATCTCCAGTTTTGATCATTCGTATCATCTGATTATGATGGTTTCTTTTTAGCTCTGAAGTATGACCCATTGTGGCTCCCAGCTCATCCCAGTTGTCAAGGAAATTAGGGCTGACAGTGGTGGATAGCTCTAGGCTTTGAGCCCAGCCAGCCTGATCTGTGGATGTTTGGTTGTGTGGAGGTCCAGGGGTGCTGAGGGTGTGTTGGAGTTGAAATTACCGGGGTCGTTGCAGGGAAACCATGACTTGTATTCCTGTTGATGGCGTGGTTTTTGTTTTTTGTTTCATTTTTTAAATGGTCTATCCGTCCATAATCGATTAAATATGTGAATATTCCAGGCTGTGTGTGTGTGTGTGTGTGTGTGCGTGTGCGTACGTGCGTGCGTGTGTGCGCGCGCGTGCATGCGTGTGTGAGTGTGTGTGTGTGTGTGTGTGTGTGTGTGTGTGTGTGTGTGTGTGTGTTTACGAGCTTGTGTGTCTATGTGTGTGTGTGTGTGTGTGTGTGTGTGTATATAAATATATGTGTGTGTGTGTGTGTGTATGAGTGTGTGTGTATGAGTGTGTGTGTGTGTGTGTGTGTGTGTGTGTGATCTTTATTTAAATTATTGGTGATACTTCCTGAAGCAGATACAGATTATGCCACAGCTGAACAATGGGGCTGGAATTGCTCGGTTTGTAAAGCACCAGACTTGGGATCCTAGGATTGAGGATTTCAAATCCTTGACTGGGGCGTTTCAGTAAAAGGGGATTTTTCCCTGACATTTAACACTTCCCTAACTCAACCTCCCAAAAAATGTCCTTCACATAAGACAATAAACGGAGGTTCCTTGTGCAAACGCATGCATAACATCTTGTCACACGTAAAATCCCATCACCAACCTTCTGAAGAGAAGGCCAGTTTCTCTATGTCTCGGTTTCTCTCTCTTTCTCTCTCTGTCCATCTGCCAGTCTCTTTTGTGTCTGTGTCTCTGTCTGTCAGTCTGTCTGTCTGTCTGTCTCTCTCTGTCTGCAAGATCCCCTGTGCATACAGACACGCCATACAGCCCGTCTGTGGACTAGCAGACAAATCGTCTGCATCTTTCACTTCCCCCTCAGCACATCACACTCACTGGCACGTGATCCCCATACCACCCCACCATCCTTACTAAGACATGCACACCACTCAAACATGGGTGTAGATTGATCCCACACTCGACCACAACTCCATCCTTTTCACTCCCCAACAAAAGCAGCACTTGAGTATCTGTTTTTTTTTTTCTTTTCTTTCTGCATATGCAGGCTGATACTCCTGAGGACACTGCCTGTATAGACAGGCAGTGGAGTTTTGTGTGTATGACCGTTTTTTATCCTGCCATTAAGGCAGCCATACTCCATCTTCGGGGAAGGTGCATGCTATGTGTAAACATATCATCCATACCAATGGCCAACTGGCCTTCTCTTCTGGAAGTTGGTGATTGGATTTTACGTGTGTGCAAGATGTGTGTGCATTCACACACGGAACCTTGGTTTCTAGTCTCATTCGAAGGACTGTATGGGGAATGGAGTCAGAACCAATGTTAACTCGGAGTGAAAAATCCCCTGTACCCAAATTCAAACCCGCAACTCCAGGATCATGAGTCTGGGGCTCTACCAACTGAGCTATTCCAGCCCACTTGGGTATCAAACCCTGTGTTCAGCAGGCTGGTGTCCCCAAACATTGATGATCTTGGCTGGCATATGACAGGCCTGTTTTTTGCTGCATGTCGCCCCCATACATCCATCCATCTTAGATGACAACCTCCACAGCCTTCCTTTTTCTTCACAAGAAGAATAGTGACTGAACAATCACAATGTATGTGGAAAGAAAAACGTAGATCAGTTCAACACTTGCACACACAAAATCTCACACACGCGCGCACACACACCACAGGCACACACGTGCGCGCGCGCGCGCGCACACACACACACACACACACACACACTTCTGGGAAGAAGGAGAAACCAACCTTGAGCACTTGGACAAGACATAGAGAGAGAGAGGTAAGACAAGATAAAATTCTTTATCTAAGAGGATACTAGATAAGCACTTACACGCTTTCTTTACATCAAGTCCTCACTCTGAGTAGGGACTACAACATAGAGTGAAATGAAATAATGTATTAAAGAAAACAAACAGAAACGGCCATTCAGTCATAATGGAACATCAAATGAAAAGAAAAGAGAAATAAAGAATAAAATAATAAAGGGAAGGGGGGGGGGGGGGGGGGGGGGCAGCATATAGAAATGTACTGGTATGGACAACAATCAGCATGGGTAAAACAGGCAATAAAATGAATATGGCAAAGTACACAAAGAATTCGGAAGAGAGAGACGGAGAGAGATGATGATGATGATGATGATGATGATCTTTATTTCCAAAGGTAACAGATAAGCAAACACATGCTTTTTCACACACACACACACATACACACACACACACACACAGAGCAAACTGTGGAGTCAAACACATCTTCAAGATTGTGAAAGTGACTTCTCCATCAACATAAACTGGCAAAAACCGTCCACCGGCTCAGATGGCCTCAACAACTGCGAAACCGAACAGAGCTTGAGCAGAGACGCTAGAGTTATTCATTTGTTGACTAGCCAGGATAAAAAATAAATTATAAGTAATCGCATGCAATTGCCAGACCCAAATGTGTGTGTGTGTGTGTGTGTGTGTGTGTGTAAAGAAGGGACATAATAAAAACCAAAAGGCTTACTCAACAAGTCCCGCTACCTATACCTATGAACGAACAGATCTCTCAAATTTCTTTACTTCGTTGTGTGTGTGTGTGTGTGTGTGCGCGCGCGCACGCGCGCGCGTACGTTTGCGCGTGTGTGTGATGGCGGAAATTCAATCTGCTTGGTATTTTATTATTTGTACTGAAAACGGAGGAAAGACACATAAGCTACAATACGCATGCGCGGTGTAGGACTCTCGGCAACAACATGGCGAAAGCAGCATCGACCTTGGCTGTGCGACTCGTGAATGCCGCTACCGCTGGCGGCAACAATGCTATAAAGTGTAAGTTGTGCGTGGTTTTGCTAGCATGTTTATTAGTATGTTCATACTGGATCAGTCATGCTGTAATGTTTAACCCGTGGCATTATACTCGCATTATTCCCTGACCTTTGAAAGGTTCGTCTGCTCGCCTGGAGTCTTGAGGACACGTTCAATTGTCTTCTGTCACACTCACTATTGATACATGCATGTGTTTGAATACTTTTGAAATAAACTGGATTGAGAAAAGATGATTATAAAACGAGAAGAAGAGAAGAGAAAAAACAGGTACAGACAGTTTAGAATTGTCAGCAGCGGGCTTGATCCCAGAACTAGCAAAAACCGTCCACCGGTTCAACTGACCCCACAACTGCGAAACCGAACAGAGCTTGAGCGGACCCAGATGAGAGGAAAAAAAAAAAAAAAAATATATATTCATCTGTTGACCAGCCAGGATCTGTGAACCATGGCGAGAACGTTCGGGGTAGTTGTGATGGTCGTGTACAATAGTGATCTGTGTAGGTGTGGAGCGATGGGATAGGGTGGAAAGGGAGATGGAATGGGGAGTTGGGCAGGGATGGGGGTCAGTCCGTTGGGGTAGAGAACTGGATGCATGAATGATCAGCCTAAGAGTGGCGAGCCAGGTGAGGAGGTTGTGTAGGTGGGGGTGGGGGTGGGTGGAGATGGAAATGAAATGGATGAGTGGGAGTATATGGAGGGATGGATGGATAGAATTTTTCATAAATCTGTTACCATGGGTGGGTGCGACATCCTGTCAGACTGTCTGCGGGCACCTTCTGCTCTGCCTTGTAAGTTTTTATAGGTTTATAGGACCATTACTGTTTGCAGGCAGCCCACACTATTTTGATCAGTTTTTACTTACATTATATACCTTTTGCATTCAAAATGGTTTCAACTGTTTATGCTTCTATTGAGCAGTTCTGTGATGTCCAATGATGTATCATATATATGTCATATTGATCAATGGTCCCATGTTGACCATATTGTATTGCGACTATTTAACAGTGTGGATGCTAGAGGGTGCTGCCACCCTGTGCTTAGACCCTGTGCGATAGGGGAGGGACATAAAAAAAAAAGAAAAGAAAAAAAGATTGTCAACAAATCTGTGTGACTTGGTGGTTGCAGACGCTACCCCCAGTTGCAGACCTTCTGGACGTATGCCAAGGTGGAGCTGAAGCCGCCCACGCTGGGCGAGATGCCTCAGGTCCAGGAAGGCTTCAACAACCTGGTCAAAGCTGCCCGCACCGGAAAGTGGAAGACCCTCACAGTCAGAGTAAGAGACAGCTGGTGTCGATTTGACCCCCAGTGGTCAGTGAAGAGATGATTGTAGTGGACTCTACCATTGTTTTCTGTTAGGGTGAAACAGGGCGGCAGTTGATTTGCACTTAAAGAGATGATGATGTAATGGATTCACCTGTTTTTTGTTAGTCAGACTGGTTGATTTGACCCACCCTTCAAGGAGGTTCAAAGATTTGTTGACTGGTGCGATCATAACTATCTTGATCTGAATGTAACAAAAACGAAAGAAATGTTGATTGATTTTAGAAAGAATCCAAAAGCTGTACCACCACTTTTTATCAAAGGTGCTGAAGTAGAACATGTTGAATCATACAAATATTTAGGAACTTTTATAGATAATAAGCTGAATTTTAAATCCCATGTTGAGCATGTCCACAAAAAATGTCAAACCAGATTATATTGTCTTCGCAAGCTGCGATCATTTCATGTGAATACTGACATTCTTCGGACATTTTATTCATGCTTCTTGGAATCTGTTCTAACTTTCTCATTTATGTGTTGGTATGGTGGGTTGACTGTGAAGAGCAGAAATATGCTTGAGAAAGTGGTGAAACGTGGGAGGAAAAATCGTTGGTGAGAGACAAAAAGTCTGGTGAGCTATACAGGTGCCGTGTTGTTTGTAAAGTGAAGAAGATTACGTGTGACCAGACCCACGTTCTTGCAAATCAGTATGACCTTCTTCAGTCAGGACGAAGATATCGATCGGTTAAATGCAGAAGTGTCAGATTTAAACAAAGTTTTATTCCCCTGTCCATTGATTTCATGAACCGAGAAGATGTTTAATTGAAATCCAAATTCCTCTATATGAATGTATGTCATATGTGAGAAAATGGGTAATGTGGCTAAATTATTGTTTATTTGCTGTGAATGTGTGTGACCACAAATTAATTTCTCAAATTGAGATAATAAAGTTTACTTGACTTGATTGGTCAGTGAAAAGATTTTTTTCAGTGCAGTTATGCATGTTTTCTGTCTGGGAAAGACAGGGCTGCAGTTGATGTGACTTTCACTGGTCAGTTCAGAGAGATTTAGCGAGATTACCTTGAATTTCTTCAGGATGAGACAGAGCTGTTGCCGATTTGACTCTGATTGTTTGGTAAAGTGACGATTGTAGTGGAGATTACCTTGGTAAAGTGACGATTGTAGTGGAGATTACCTTGGTAAAGTGACGATTGTAGTGGAGATTACTTTGGTAAAGTGACGATTGTAGTGGAGATTACCTTGGTAAAGTGACGATTGTAGTGGAGATTACCTTCTATTTCTGTCTGGGAAAGACAAGGCTGTGGTTAATTTTACTCTCATTGGTCCGTGAAAAAAGGACTAGTGGAGTTGCCCATATTTTTCTGTCTGAGTATGCCAGGGCAGAAGTTGACTTGATTCTCATTTGTGAGAGATTTTCAATGATTACTATTTCAGTCAAAATAAGCTCTGCCCCCAAATTCAACTATCATTTCTCTCTCAGTGTTTCCCAGTGCACAATATCTCAGTATTTCCCAGTGCACATTATGTGTGTGTATGTGAGAGACAAACATAATGCCAAAATGATAACTTTACAGTGTCTTGTATCTCATACAATTTTTTTAAAGATACAGACAGTATTGATGAATTTAATTGCTGAGCCATAATCGCCTTATCATTACGAGTGAGTGAATGATAGCAGGAAGCGCTGAAATTAACTTTTTCTCTCTAATACGGATACTGGAAATGCATCCACATTGGTGACAACACATAGAGTAAATTGAAGAGCTAGATTTGTCATTCTTAGTATCAAATGGTTGCCAGAAGCTGCCAGAAATATTGTGACAGGCAAGATCAAATAATCGTTGCCCGAATCTGTGAAAAATAATAGGCCTTCTTATCATGATGCTAGAACATGTATATAGACATGACTGCCATGAATGAACCATTTCAGCTGAAATGCAAAGTGAGGCGTGTGATGCAGAACCTGTGAAGAAAAGACTGAAGAGCTTAGAGTGGGGAGAGAAATTCACTGGTACAATTTTTGCCAAAGTTAGTTTGTAGTTAGATCCATGACGGTGCAAGTTTGATCTACAGTTCCACTTGTATTTATGAATTTTTCCTGCTTTGGAAATGCCCTGTTAATGAATTACGCACACACATAGAAAGCTTCACTATTAAGAGTTTTGTTATTAATCCATCAATTGACAAGGCAGGTTCAAGATGGCAGTCCTGTGTTTCCATATTCCAACCACTTATGAATCATGCTGTTTAAAATCAACTGGTCAGTGACTGGCCTTTGACCTGCAGTTGTCCAGTTTACAAAAGACATGTTCTCAGAACTGAGCAGTGCCTGGTTATTCATTAACCTCGTTGATGTGCTGTGTAATGATTAATCTAAACTGATAATGATGGTGTTGGCTTAAAAAACATTGTGGTGGTACTTTGATAAGCTAGTCATTGGTGGTGGTTGCAGTAATATGAAAAGTCAAAAGTTGTGGCACAGATGTAATAAACTAATAACGCTTGTGACAGTGTCAGCAGTCAACAGCTATGGTAGTGTTGTGATAAACTGGTAACACTGAAAGCGGTAATAGTCTGAATACTATACAGTTATGATGGCATTGTGTTAACTAGTAATGGTGATGGTGACAGTACAGTCAACTATAAACAATTGTGGAAGAATAATGGGCTTATGGGCAGGTTTCACATGACATTCAAAGAGGATTACACCACAAAGGAGTGTATATATTACAGATGAGGTTAGAGCACAATGCATAGTAAAATGAGAAACCATGCGCAGAGTTATGAGGAAATGGGGTGAACGCATCAGACTAATCATTTAAGATGTGCACAGATACTGAATCTACTTCAAGGGCTTGGGTTAGATGGACTGGTTGCTAATCTAACATGGACTAGCATGTGGAAAAAACATATTGTTCTGTCTCAGCTTGAACTTCCTATAACTTCTTTATAACTGTCAGAAATTATGAGCTTCTTCAGCTTATCAACAGAGACATTACATCCAACTATCTACAAGCAAAATCATGATTTGTCATAGCTGACCTGCACAAAATA
The DNA here is from genome assembly GCA_016801955.1 of Conus betulinus. Classification (NCBI taxonomy): domain Eukaryota; kingdom Metazoa; phylum Mollusca; class Gastropoda; order Neogastropoda; family Conidae; genus Conus; species Conus betulinus. The sequence goes on along the minus strand of JADBJO010013365.1, from coordinate 19,435 downwards.
TGGCTGCTTTTTTTTTCTTTTAGTTTAAAATAAGAAAGTGATGGTAGAGTGTAGAAGCACCCCTTCCGTTCTCTCTCCTTCATTGTCCCTCCCCCTCTAATACACGAATCATTTTTGATGGGAAACCAGACAAATGGTAGCGACTTCATGACTGTGCCCCAGTGTGTGCTGTCACTTTGCGATGTCTCAGAGCTGTGATGTGTGCTGTGCAGGAGGCCTGGCTCAACACACTGGTTGGTGCAGAGATCATGTTCTGTTTCTTCATCGGAGAGGTCCTAGGTCGGCGCAGCCTGGTGGGCTACTACATCCCTGGTGCTGTCCACTACGAAGCAGGCATCTAATCTTTTATGTTGTAGATAGGTCTGGGTGACACTGTATCTTATCCATCAGAGCTGGATTTTCACAGAGCCAGAAAGATGGTTCTGCCAGAGTTAGGGTTCCTTGAGACAGTCCTTTGTTCAGTGTGGTGACTGTGGTGTGAATTTTCACATGTTTTCGACCATTATGCTTTGTAAGTAAGTGGAGCTCTGAGAACTGTAGTGTGTCTGGAAATTAAAGAGTATTGTTAAGTTTTCTCAGGCGACTTTTGTTTTTAATGCATGTGTGAGATTGTTGATGCAACGGGAAATTCTGGAGCCAGAATATTGTTGGAACCTTCTGCATGATCTTCATCGAACGTTACATGTTTTCAGCTTTGAACCAGTTTATGATATGAAAGGAGGCAGAGAATGTCACCTTCATGGTTGATCTTAGACAGGAAATCTCATTGCAGCAGCAAATCACAGAAGAAAAGGAGGAAAAGGAAAAAATGATCTCCTTTTGAAATCAGGTCTAATGAAAGTCTTGCTATCTACTTCATATTGGAGTGTTTTCAAACAGTTTTTTACAAAACATTATCATTGCTGCCAAATGGGGTTTTTAGAGTGCCAAAGACTTTGCATCAAGTATTTGAAGTTCAGGTACTTTTGAAAAAAAAATTACTGAAGATTTATAGAGAAACTGCAAGTCTAATTCACACCAAATTTGGTATGAAAATCAAGTAGTGGAAACACTTTTTCTGTGCACATGTCTGTTTTTGTATTGTTTGTCTTTAACAGACCATTGTGATGTTTTAACTTGAATATATTCCCTACCTCTTGACTGTTTTAAGCAAGAGCAAATGCACTGGGACAGCCTACATGGCTTTCAAAACCATTGTGATCAGTTCACCGATGCTCCCCTATGACTGTCATGTACAGTCACACTTAACGCAAGCTGAAAAGCGGTTAAAGAAAAAGGAGGTGGTGGAGGGGGGAATGGGTGGGGTGGGGTGCCAGATTAGAGTACTTTTGAAATTGCAGTCACTTTAGCTACAAGGGATGTTCTCAAATGGCTCGTTTTAATTTCAAAAAGCTTCCCAAATAATCTCCAAGTGAATGAAATGGTGACTTGCCCCAGTGGTAAGTGGTAACGGCAGAATAGGGTAGAATGGTAATTCAAAGGTGAAGCAATGGAAGAGAGAAAAAAAAGTTGATTTAGAATTGGCATATATCTTCGGTTGATCAGACATGCCAGCCTCTGGGAGAGAGCCAGCATGTCATTGTCAAAGCCAGTTCCATGTCCAGCCCAAAGGACAAACTTAGTCCCATGTTCATAATTATCAAAAAAAAAAAAAAAAAAAAAAAAAAAAGAAAAGAAAATGTGTCTGTGTGTGTGATAACAGGAACTAGGACAATTGTATGTCTAAGGGTCACAGACAAAAGAAAATTGTGTGTGTGCGGTCACAGGCACTATGAAACCAATCAAGAAATCACGTCTCTTTATTATTATGCATAAAACCAACAAACACTTCCTGCTGTGTGACTGTTCAGAACATGAGCTATGACGTAGAGGGAACAGTGTCAGCATGTCTGCCTCCTGGTCACAGGCAGGTTGGCTGTTCAACACACTTGGCTGCTGATGGTGTCCAATTGCCAAATTGAAGCACACACGTGGTGGTTGACCTGTGGGTGAAAGCTACTGGTAGGAAACCGGTTGACCTTGCTGAACAGTAACGAGAAAGCTGCATATGTCACTGGTGGGACTGAACCCAACGCTGAAAACAAAATCTATTGGGATCTGAAGCTTGCTGGAAATCCCATAACTGCATATGTCACAGGTGGAACTGAACCAACGCTGAAAAAAAATCCAGTGGGATCTGAAGCTTGCTCGAAATCCCATTCCTCAGACTGAGAAGCCAAAGTTTTAACCACTTGACCATCACATGTATTGTCACACCTGTACTTCATTTACCTCTCTATGCATCAGTAATTTCTTTACCTTTAAGAGCATTTGTGTTTACGTAATCAATCAATGCATCTATAATTTTCTTTACCTATCACAGTACCAGTACATCTGTATTTCCTTCAGCTACCAATAAATCTTTATTTCCTTAACCTGTCATTATCAAGATGTCTGCAATTTTTTTCCTCTAACCTAAGGTTGTGGGCACATCTACATAGAATAATATAGGGCAATTAAATGTTCATATGGCCAGGAAGATTTTACATTCACATACACAAACAACTGCGATCCTGGAATGCTGGTTTCAGCAAACGCAGTAAAAACATACTGAATGAGCAAATCACATGCTCACATGTAACTTCCGATCGAAGTCAAAACTTGATGTTAACAAGTCTGCAAGAACTATCACTTTGTGTACCACACACACACACCCACATACACACATTTACATAGGCTCGGTGAACTCACGCACCCGCACACACAAATCCACACACCTCACATGGTCAGTTTGTTTCAAAATCACCGGTAACAATTAGGTTATAGGGATAGTCACTGGGGTAGACTTGATATTACACACTTGAGGGGGGAACACATAATGGGCTCAGCAATAGAGCAATCGCTGTCATAGTTAGGGATCTCAGCACTTGGTGTTATGCATGCTGATTCAGAACAGGCACCACTGAACACCACCAAGGTGATTTGGCGCCAGGGCAGGGTCTCCTCCTGTGGGTTGTCTCATGATCCGATGGCACCCTGTGCACTGCTGGCAATGCAGTAGGACAAAACTGGATGTGAACCGGGAGCAGCAGTAGGAGAGCTGGAGTAATGCACCACTGGATCAGAAGACCCCCCAAAAAAATCTCGCTCTTTTCAGAAGCCTTGTACACCATATACACTTGTAGATCTGTATAAGGAGACAAAAAAATCTCACTCCTTACAGAAGCCTTGTACACCAAATACATATGTACACTTGTATCGTAACATAAGACGAAAAAATTTGCACTTTACAGAAGCCTTGTACACCAAATACACATGCACATTTGTATTAGAAGATAAAATGAAAAAAAAAACCCTCTTTACAGAAGCCTTGTACGTCAAATACACATGCACATTTGACACCAAAAACACATGCACTTTTGTTTTAGAGATGAGACCAAAAAAAATCTCACTCTTTACAGAAGCCTAATACACCAATACATGTACATTTGTATGTACCACACCATCTACAGTCCTTTGCCTGCTCTCATCAAAGCCATCCTTGGTCTCTCCCACACATACAACGCAGCATCAAAAGGAACAGTCACAATGGAGAAATGTCCACACTTTACCAATGGCTGAAGGTGGAATAAACTGCTGCAAGTTCATACACTTCTGTTGGGGAATGAGCCCCCCTGTACATCCTTCTGCAGAGCCACCTGGAGCGTCTGGACCCAATCTCTAGTGGAGGGTTAAGCGGGAGTGGTGGACCCTGCCCCTGGCAGCTCCCAGCAGGAAGACCTGAACTGGTGCGTCATGGTGGCCTTGACAAGGGTTTGTCGGCACCTGAGAAGCTCGAGGTCCAACCAGAGACCAGCCTAGAGGCACGTCTTTCTTCCTGTGGTGTCAGGAACTTGGCAGACAGGTATCTACACAGGATTCCCACCCTGGGTGAAGGATGCAGATTAAGGTGTTTGATGTGTCGTCCTGTGCGCTGACTTGCAAGCATCCAAGTCTCAGCTGTTCTTGTGCTACTGTGCACTTGGAGTTGAATGGCCTAGCACTTTTTTTCTTCTTTGGTCCCCTCTCCTATGCCATCTCGATCGCATTGCACCCATGCTGCTTATTCCAACCCCTCATCCACAGCCCCCAGCCCGTTCTGCCAGTCTTGGCACCAACAATCCACAGGGAACTGTCGGTGTCGAGTCTTCATGAGGCAACCCACCAGAGTAGATGCTGCACTGCTTCCGAGTCATTTCAGTGGTGTTCAGTGGTGCCTGTTCTGATCCAACATACACAGGACACCACCTACTAAGCCCCCTATTGGCGACAATAATTGCTAAATCACAGAACCAGCACAGGTGAGCTCTTCCTCTGGAGGGCATCACCAGGTCTGGCCAACAACAGTCTTACTGAATTTGATGATACAGGTGACTCCAACGGAATCAAACCCAAGTCCATAGACATGGAGAGGACCTGTAAACTGCGGTCACCATTACAGCAGGGTGTGAAGAGTCACAGAATTTGAGCCATTTAAAAAAAAAAAAAGTTGTTGATGAGGATACGATGATGTAGGTGATGCTACAGATTTCCATTCTAACCTGAGAGAATGCATGACAGAGCTGCCTACTTTCATAATACATCCTGGCGTCAACCAGTCCTTAGAGATACAGACACCTGCAACTGTGGCCAAGAAATGTGAACAATTCTCTCAAAGATGTATCCATGAAGTGAACAAAAGTTGATAGTGCGGTCCTAATCTTCCCACTTGAGCCTATAGCAAACACGACTCTGGGAAGGAACCAGTTGGGGCACACAAAATACCCCACACATAAATGGGCTGTGATGGGAAGTGAACTCGCTACCTTGCAGCCTGCGATGCTAACCACTCCACCAGGATGGCTGGTCAAATGCCACGATTTAGTACTGCATCTCTTCATGCATTGCCATGCATTTTGAGCTTGACAGATGGCCAGTTCACCAGTAAGGAGAGAGAGCTTGACCAGGCTGACCGGCCACTGTTCTTTGGCCAGACGAGGAAAAGCACTTCACTGACACCCATGTCCATCACTTTCTTTCCCTGCATGGTCCGAGACTGGTGCTGGATGTTGCTCCTCCACTACTGTGACCAGAGTTCCTTATCCCATGAAACACCATCTCATTTTCAGCCAGTGCCCCTTCTGCCACCCCGCTTCAGTCAAAACCAGAATTTTTCACCGACAATGGTGGCAGTTTACCGGACGCTGAGATGAGCTAACCCTGCAGGGGGCAAGTAGAGCTTCATAGCCGCTATTGGCTCCTAGAATGTTGTGCTGGAATTGCAGAAACTGTGCTCTCTTTTTCCGCTGTTTTGAACCACTGGGTGTTAGCACAATAGCTTACTTTGTAACTGTTTACCCACCTTTGCACAAAGCTGACCCCAAAGTTGGGGATAGGAGTTTACACAATGTTCGGAATAGGAGTGTACACGATGTTGAGCAGTCCATGCTTGTTTGCAGGGGTTATGATGTTGTTTCGATATGGTATTGGTTTCACACCAACAGGTGAAATTGTTTAGACTTTTTTTTTTTTTTTTTTTACCTTGAATGTTTTTCCCTTCCCCCCCCCAAATTTTGCTGAATTCTCAAAACAGATTTGAGTGGGAGCCCTTAGTTTTACCACACGCTGTGGGCAAAAGTTGCATGTTTACAGATGCTGCCAAGTTCTGGTAAACACACAAACACTGGGTCTGTCTACCTGTCCGTCCACCTTAACCAGAAGTAACCTCAAGTTCACTTGTCCATCACTCAGTCTCCATGGCTTCCTCACTCTCTTTGCCTGGGTTCTGCTGACGCGTGTTTTTTTGCCCAAATGAATCAGGATCATCTGACACACAGCACGAGATCCGATGTAGAAGACGTCCTGTCGAGACTGTGGGTGCAGTGAGGCCAAGGCAGCGCTGATCTCCTGTTTGCTGAAAGCGTCGTTGTAGGTGTAGGGGATTTCCGCCTCTGGAGTGTCTGCCATTCCATTTTCTTCAGCCTCTGGCTTGGCTGCATCGTCAGTGGTGCCGGCCTCAGCAGTGGCATCTCCAAACATTTCTGAGTCTTGTATCGGCGCAGAACTGTCTGCTGTGGATGAAGCCTCTGCATTATCTGTCGAACCGATTGTGTTTTTCGTTTCTGCATCTTTGTCTTCGGATTCCATGGCTTGAGTCTGATCCCCTGTGGCCTCTTCTTCCACCTCCACCTCCACCTCGCCCTGTCCCGTGATGGTCACGTCCTGCCCTTTGTCTATCGCTTCTTTAATTTCTGGATACTGTTTCACCAGCTGAAGGTCCACTGCGCTGCACGGTGTTTCTTTGTCTGCTTGGGTATCCTGCCCCTGTGCAGCAAGCTTCTGCCCTTTCTTCTCCCTGGGGTCTGGCAGAAAGGGGGGTTCTGGGTAGAGCATGCCACGGTAACGGGAGGGCAGGGGTGGAGGAGAGTTCACATCGGGGACGGCGATGATGATGATGGCACGTTCCAGGCCATGGATGGAAGTGATGTCTGCGATGAGGATGACGTCGTCATCTGGGATGGGGGCCGCTCCTGTATGTGACAGTAAGGAGAAGCTTTTACCTCTTCATTTCATGTTGATACAATCCTACTGGGTAACACCCATTCAGACACAGCCATTGTGAGATACTCAATACATGAAGTCATGCATAATGAAGAGATGAACCCATTTCACTATTAACATTTTCCAATGTCTTCATTACTTTTAAACCAGTGTTAATTCTCCCTGAACTGAGTAAAGGGATGTTGAAGAGCTTTTAGCAAAAGTAGAATTCCTCATGGAACAACAGACAAGACTCCAGCCAACAAACCCCCCCCCCCCCCAAAACAACATTGTTGCACCCGTCATCTGACAGTTACAGGTGTCCTGTAATGGCAGAGGTATTACCAGGAGGGTTGTCCACCAGGAGGGTTGTCCCACCAGGAGGGTTGTCCCACCAGGGGGATTGTCCCACCAGGGGGATTGTCCCACCAGGGGGTTGTCCCACCAGGAGGGTTGTCCCACCAGGAGGGTTGTCCCACCAGGGGGTTGTCCCACCAGGGGGGTTGTCCCACCAGGAGGGTTGTACCACCAGGAGGGTTGTCCCACCAGGGGGGTTGTCCCACCACAAGGGTTGTCGCACCAGGGGGATTGTCCCACCATGGGGTTGTCCCACCAGGGGGGTTGTCGCACCAGGGGGATTGTCCCACCAGGAGGGTTGTTCCACCAGGGGGTGTCCCACCACAAGGGTTGTCGCACCAGGGGGATTGTCCCACCAGGGGGTTGTCCCACCAGGGGGATTGTCCCACCAGGAGGGTTGTCCCACCAGGAGGGTTGTCGTACCAGGGGGATTGTCCCACCAGGGGGTTGTCCCACCAGGGGGTTGTCCCACCAGGAGGGTTGTCCCACCAGGGGGTTGTCCCACCAGGGGGTTGTCCCACCAGGAGGGTTGTCCCACCAGGAGGGTTGTCCCACCAGGAGGTTGTCCCACCAGGAGGGTTGTCCCACCAGGAGGTTGTCCCACCAGGGGGATTGTCCCACCAGGAGGGTTGTCCCACCAGGAGGGTTGTCCCACCAGGGGGATTGTCCCACCAGGGGGATTGTCGCACCAGGGGGATTGTCCCACCAGGGGGTTGTCCCACCAGGGGGTTGTCCCACCAGTCCCACCAGGGGGTTGTCCCACCAGGAGGGTTGTCCCACCAGGGGGATTGTCCCACCAGGGGGGTTGTCCCACCAGGGGGATTGTCCCACCAGGAGGGTTGTCCCACCAGGAGGGTTGTCCCACCAGGAGGGTTGTCCCACCAGGGGGATTGTCCCACCAGGAGGGTTGTCCCACCAGGGGGATTGTCCCACCAGGGGGGTTGTCCCACCAGGAGGGTTGTCCCACCAGGAGGGTTGTCCCACCAGGAGGGTTGTCCCACCAGGGGGATTGTCCCACCAGGAGGGTTGTCCCACCAGGAGGGTTGTCCCACCAGGGGGATTGTCCCACCAGGAGGGTTGTCCCACCAGGAGGGTTGTCCCACCAGGAGGGTTGTCCCACCAGGAAAGCATCATGGCCTATAAAGGTTTGTGTCCCACCAGAGACTAGAGTGCTAACTGGAATTTAAGTCAAGTCATGAACACTTTATTATCTCCAAAGAGAAATTAAGAGTGGCATTAAAAACAACAAATCACAAATCATGTATCACACCCACCCATCCACTAACCCACCCACTCGCACACACACACACACACACACACACACACAGAAATAAGCTTTCTGCATCGGGTCTGATTGAAAGTTTAGTTATCATTGTGTTCCACAAGAGCTGTGTCCCATGAGAGCACAGCTGTCCGGCCGAGATCAAAATTGTGCTCTTTAGTTCCAGCCTGCCCGGCAGGCGATAAAACAGAGGCGGCGTGACTCGGCGCTGAGTACTGAAAAGCTGGAAGCGCATGTGTGTAGGGCTCCATCCCTTTTCTCAAGGGAGCACGTGTGTTCTCATGCTGTGCTGTTCTTGTTGTGCTTTACGGATTATTATTCTTCCACACTCCATAACTGGATATAATTAACTGTGTGTGTGATTTTGTGTGTTGTGATTCTGCTTTGTGCCGTTTGATATAACTTCGGTTCATCCCGCGTTCTTGAGGGTTTTTTTTTTTTTCATTGAGAAGTTGTTCGTTTTCATAAGTTGGCCAGGATCCGGCATGTGTATACGTACATCAGCAAGCCGTGTACATGAGTGGTACTACTGCTCGAGGAGACATTCTAGGCCTACCAGGCGATTACTTTCCTTCCTCCCTCTCTCTCTCGCTTGCTCTGTGTGTGTGTGTGTGTGTGTGCGTGTGTGTGTGTGTGTGTGTGTGTGTGTTGTTGTTGTTGTTTATTGTTGTTGCTCTCTCTCTCTGTGTATACATAAGAGTAAGAGTGTGCAAGTGAGTAGCCTAGCGTGTTTTAATGATAGAGTAAGCTGTAATATCTAGTAATCTGTGTGTGTGTGTGTGTGTGTGTGTGTGTGTGTGTGTCCATCAGTTTATATACCGCTGTTGTTGGTGTGTGGGTTCGTTAATATGCGCGCGCGCATGTGTGTGTGTGTGTGTGTGCTCGCTCTCTCCCCCCCTCTCCCCCCCCCCCAAGTAGTGAGTAGGCTCACCATGAAGATGAAAATGTGGCAACATTTTGCATTGGTGTGTGTGTATGTGTGACATCAGTTTCAAATGATTTGAACGGGCGAAAGAACAAGGTCAGGTAGGAAGCATTTCATTGCTTATAACTGACATCTGCATGTGTGGCATGCTAAAATCTTGCTTTACTAAAAGCATGGTGTGGCTGTGATAGAATCAGTTTCGGCATGCCTCACAAGCACGTAGAGCACGCAGATATAACAAGCAAAAACATGCCTAGGCCGTGGTAGGGAAACCACCGCAGTGTTCCCAGTGAAGCTGACCAGACCCGACACTGTTTATTCAGGCCAAGTACCGGCTGTCAGGTAGAAGTCCCCCGCGACTAATTTTCTGTCAGTTTAAAAGTAAAAGATGTGCATGTCCAATATGCTTGAGGTTGAGCATGATAGCTTCAGGAACGCATGCTCTCCACTGAGATGCGATTTCATTTCACTTGTGTGTGTGTTCGTTAGTCTGTTTCAATTGTTTTTTGTTGACAAATCTTTGTGGTGCTTGTCAGCAATGCGTATGAAAGAAGACCCATTCATGTTTGGTGTCGTTCTGTCAGTCAGCGACCCCACAATACAGTGACATCAATCAACCACAGTTCGTGGCATTCTGGCGCAAAGTATTAATGAAGAAACATAGCATCCTGTTTTCAACACACTATCAGCCAGACAGCTAGTATCACATTACGCGTAGGGAGGAAAGCTTGTGGGAGGTTAGCGCGAGGAAGCTGGCAGCTGTCAGCAGAAGTGCGCTGTTTAAACAAAACTGCGGCCGTTCCATCCCTTCCGCTCCTGCGACCGATAGGCGGTCAGGGGTTATTGCCCTTGTCTTCAACTAAAGATACCTCTGCAGACAAACGTGAGAGACGGTGTATTACCAGGAATTGTGTTCCACCTGAAAGACACTGAGTGCTACCAGGAAGGGATTATGTCTCTTCAAACATTGTGTCCTATCGGGGACTGTGTCCCAACAGGGGTTTGTCCTACCAGGGACTGTATACTACAAGAGAGGGATTGTGTTCTACTAAGGACTGTATCGTATCAGGGATTTTGTCCGGCAAAGGATTCTGTCCTATCAGGGGCTGTGTCCTATCAGGGACTGTGTCCTATCAGGGACTGTGTCCTATCAGGGGCTGTGTCCTATCAGGGGCGGTGTCCTATCAGGGGTTGTGACCTATCTGGGACTGTGTCCTATCAGGGGCTGTGTCCTATCAGGGACTGTGTCCTATCAGGGGCTGTGTCCTATCAGGGGTTGTGTGTCCTATCAGGGACTGTGTCCTATCAGGGGCCGTGTCCTATCAGGGGTTGTGTCCTATCAGGGGTTGTGTCCTATCAGGGACTGTGTCCTATCAGGGGTTGTGTCCTATCAGGGGCTGTGTCCTATCAGGGGCTGTGTCCTATCAGGGACTGTGTCCTATCAGGTGCTGTGTCCTATAAGGGGTTGTGACCTATCAGGGACTGTGTCCTATCAAGGATGGTGTCCTATCAGGGATGGTGTCCTATCAGGGATGGTGTCCTATCAGGGATGGTGTCCTATCAGGGGTTGTGTCCTATCAGGGACTGTGTCCTATCAGGGACTGTGTCCTATCAGGGACTGTGTCCTATCAGGGATGGTGTCCTATCAGGGGCTGTGTCCTATCAGGGATTGTGTCCTATATCAGGGACTGTGTCCTACAAGGGACTGTGTCCTATCAGGGACTGTGTCCTATCAGGGGCTGTGTCCTATCAGGGACTGTGTCCTATCAGGGATTGTGTCCTATCAGGGACTGTGTCCTATCAGGGATTGTCCTACCAGGGATTGTGTCCTATCATAGATTATGTCCTACCAGGGACTGTGTCCTACCACGGAATGTGTCCTACCTTGCACTGTGTCCTACCTAGCATTGTGTCCTACCAGGGATTGTGTCCTACCAGGGATTGTGTCCTACCAGGGACTGTGTCCTACCAGGGATTGTGTCCTACCAGGGACTGTGTCCTACCAGGGATTGTGTCCTACCAGGGACTGTGTCCTATAAGGGACTGTGTCCTACCACGGAATGTGTCCTACCTTGCACTGTGTCCTACCAGGGATTGTGTCCTACCAGGGATTGTGTCCTACCAGGGATTGTGTCCTACCAAGAATTGTGTCCCATCATGGATTGTGTCCTACCACCGACTGTGTCCTACTCTGTGCGCTGTGCATCTCCTGCACACGGGGACAAAATGAGGCACAGGTGAGAGACTGCCAGAAGTGCGACCAAGGCCTCTCCACAAACCCACCTTCCTCCCTGGTTGTGTTGATGGCCACCTTCAGGTTCTCTTCCGCCAAGGCCAGAGCAAATCCCCCCATGGGCACACGAGAACTGGAACGACCTCTGTGTGGCCACGATCATGACGTCGTTGTATTTCAGAGGCAGGTCAGCGGCGGCCAGCGAACCCTTGGTCAGTTTGTTGCAGTCTGGGCAGCTCTTTTCCTTGATGTCGTAGCAGACCTCTTTGTCCTGGCAGTTGCACTCTTCTTCCCCTGTCCACAACAATCAATAAAACGACATCCATAGTTTTTCAAAACTGTCCCCATCAGTAAATAAAACTACATCCACACTTTACACTGTCCAATTAAAATCACAAAACCCCATCCACACACTTCAAACTGCCAGTATCAGTTGATTAAACCACACACATTTTTTCTATCCATATCAATAATAAAACTGCATCAACACTTTACGCTGTCCAATTAAATTCAGAAAACCACATCCGCACTTTTTTTTTTCCCTGTCCACTTCAATTCACAAAACCACATCCACACTTTTCTCTGTCTACTTCAATTAACAAACCACATCTACCTTTTTCTCTGTCCACTTTCAATTAATAAAACCACATCCACACTTTTCTCTGTCTACTTCAATTAATAAAAGCACACCCATATTTCTCTCTGTTCACTTCAATTAATAAAACCACATCAACACTTTTCTCTGTCCACCTCAATTAATAAAAATAATGCATCCACACTTTTCTCTGTCTCCTTCAATTAATGAAACCACATCCCACACTTTTCTTTGTCCAGGTCAATTTCCAAAACCCTGTCGGTTCTTTTCTATGCCCTCTTCAATAATATAAAACACAGCCACACTTTCTATGTCCACTACAATTAATAAAACACAGCCACACTTTTCTATGTCCACTACGATTAATAAAACACAGCCACACTTTTCTCTGTCCATTCAATCAATAAAACACAGCCACACTTTTCTATGTCCACTAAAATTAATAAAACACAGCCACATTTTTATCTGTCCTCTTCAATTAATAAAACACTTTTTCTATGTCCACTTTATTAATTAAACACAGCCACACACTTTCTACATCCTCTTCAATTAATAAAACACACAGCCACACTTTTCTATGTCCCCTTCAATGAATAAAACACACAGCCACACTTTTCTATGTCCTTTTCAATTAATAAAACACAGCCACATTTTTCTATGTCGCTTCAATGAATAAAAACACAGCCACACCTTTCTATGTCCTCTTGAATTAATAAACACAGCCACACCACACCTTTCTATGTCCTCTTCAGTCCATAAAACACAGCCACACCTTTCTCTGTCCTCTTCAATTAATAAAACACAGCCACATCTTTCTCTGTCCTCTTCAATTAATAAAACACAGCCACACCTTTCTATGTCCTCTTCAATTAGTAAAACACAGCCACATTTTTCTCTGTCCTGTTCAATGAATAAAACTATGTCTGTACATTTCTCTGTCCACTTGAATTAACAAAACCATGTCCACACTTCTCTTTGCCCACTTCAGTTAAAAACAAAACACATCTACACACCCAGTATAAGCATCAAAATAGGAAAATCGGAAGCATAATTTGACACAGACACTGGACACACACACACACAAAAAAGAAACATGAACATAGTAAATTTGAAGACATGTCAAAATGAGACTTCCTTGACAAACAGATATCGTGGAAATAGCTTGTTGATATACTCAACTGCAACATGAGCATAATTAATAAGGTAATTCTTTGTTTTATTTTTAGACAGAGAAAACTTACCGATATGCAGCACGTTCTTGAGGTAGTTGGCCAGCTCTTTCCCACAGTCGTGGCAGAACCAGATGTCCCTGTCAGCGTCCTTGTGACTTCCATGAGCTATCAGGAACACCGGCAATCCGTCCGCTGCGTACACTTCACGATCCTCAGTGCCCTTCTGTTTGGCAGGGTGAGACAGGGTCATTTCCTGTTGACACACGAGGGTCATTGGGTTACTGCCTTTATAGAGTTCATTTGTTCTAAGGATTTTGTGAGACTCCTGCTCATCTGTTGTCTGGTGCAGAAAAAAAAAAGCTGCACAAATATAAGAAATATGGAACCCTATGTGTATGTACACACACACACACACACACACACACACACACACACACACACACACCAGAAATCTAGAAAATATGAACTGACTCACATAGAGAAACAACAACACTGGCAGATCGGACCTGATGAATGTTATTACTGTAGTCTGCAGTGCATACTAAAACCCTCTGCACAAGACTTCTGTCGACGCCACACTGACTGATCAGCACTACGTACAGTGGCCCCCACTGGTATACAGAACATGAACTGCATGCCAGTGGACAATCCACATATGTTGCTTGTTTAATGACCACAACACACACTCACTGTTCAGTCCCAAACAGATCACATAATTACAATGAACACTCCTTTTCTAGTTTCTTTTGGTCTGTAGATATTCTTTCAGGTTTGGAAAGTCAGAAGCATGTAAAGATGGAAGAGCTATGTCATGTGTGACTGAAGGTTTTGTAACAAGTCTCAAAGTGACGAAACTGTCATAAGTGGGCTCCAGTGTATTCCCTGGGTCTCATACGCATCTCTCAATGTGTCAAAACTGTCATAAGTTGGTCTCCGGTGTATTGCCTGGCTCTCACACACATCTCAATGTGTCAAAGCCATCGTAGTTGGGCTACAGTGTATTCTCTGGCTGTCCCACACATCTCAATGTGTCAAAACCGTCATAGCTGGGTCCAGTGTATTCCCTGGCTGTCACACCGACATAGCCACCCTGTCTCCACATACAAAGGGCAGTGCCATATAGAGATGAAGACAACACTAACCTCAGTGAAGCAACGGACATTGCTCTTTGACAACCAGCACACAGACCACTCTCACCACTAACCTAAGTGAAGCAACGGACATTGCTCTTTGACAACCAGCACACAGACCACTCTCACCACTAACCTCAGTGAAGCAACAGACATTGCTCTGATCCAGGTAGGGCTGGACCAGGATCAATGCTCTCTGAACAGACGGTGGACATCGTAACGGCAGCTGCAGCTTCCAGACGATCCCAAACTTGTCCTGGTCTGTTTGGCCTGGAGTCGTACAATAGTGGGGGCCGACCCACGCGTTCTACGGACGCTGACCAGATGCTGAGCCCTTTGTTGAACTCTGGTCCTCGGAAGGCTCCTTCCTTGTGGAGCTTGGCCACCTTCACAACAGGGTCATGGGGTCAGATGTCATGGTGACAGAGTTGAATATAAATGTAATTACTCATACCACAACTAAAGTGCTTAAACACTGAGTGAACAACCTCACACACATCTGACCTCACTCACACACACACACACACACACACACACACACACACACACACACACACACACACACACACACACACACACACGCGCGCACACACAAGCATGCACACACACATATACATAATGGAGCCAAAAAATCACATGTCCTACCTTAAAATCAAAATACCAAAATGTGCCTGTTTTACCTTTATGAACCAAGACAAAAAAAAAAAAAAAAAAAGAAAAAAAAAAGCACAAGAAGAATTTCTCTGCCATCAGTGTAGTGCATCCAAATGGACTGAGAAGGAACAACATGACAAAGAAAAAGACAACAGAGAGAAAGGCAGCAACAAAGAGAGTGGCACAAATGGGGACATTTTTTGCCCTGAGCTTCCAGAACCTGGCGATGCTGTCTGACTGAAAGAACCCCTGGCATTCTAAAAGAACTCCTGGCATTCTAAAAGAACTCCTGGCATTCTAAAAGAACCCCTGGCATTCTGAAAAAACCCTGACATTCTAAAAGAACCCTTGGCATTCTAAAAGAACTCCTGGCATTCTAAAAGAATCCCTGGCATTCTGAAAAAACCCTGACATTCTAAAAGAACCCCTGGCATTCTAAAAGAACCCCCGGCATTCTAAAAGAACCCCTGGCATTCTGAAAAAACCCTGACATTCTAAAAGAACCCCTGGCATTCTAAAAGAACCCCCGGCACTCTGAAAAAACCTGACATTAAAAAAAAAAAAAAACCCTGGCATTCTGAAAGAACCCCTGGCATTCTGAAAGAACCCCTGGCATTCTCATAGAGGAACACACTGATACACAAAAACCCCTGGTGGCAGAGAAAAGGAGGGAAAAACCGCGGCAAAACATGATGAAGAAAACATGTGAAGGAAACAATGCAGACAAAGCAATGAGCACCCTACCTAGGCAATGCAGTGAAACATCTCCCCAGACTACATAATACTGACCTAGGCAATGCAGTGAAACCTCTCCCCAGACTACATAATACTGACCTTGGCAATGCAGTGAAACCTCTCCCCAGGCTACATAATACTGACCTAGGCAATGCAGTGAAACCTCTCCCCAGACTATATAGTACTTTACCTTGGCAATGCAGTGAAACCTCTCCCCAGACTACATAGTACTTTACCTTAGCAATGCAGTGAAACCTCTCCCCAGGCTACACAGTACTTTACCTTAGCAATGCAGTGAAATCTCTCCCCAGACTACACAGTACTTTACCTTAGCAATGCAGTGAAACATCTCCCCAGACTACATGTTACTTTACCTAGGTAATGCAGTGAAATCTCTCCCCAGACTACATAGTACTTTACCTTGGCAATGCAGTGAAACATCTCCCCAGACTACACAGTACTTTACCTTAGCAATGCAGTGAAACCTCTCCCCAGACTACACAGTACTTTACCTTAGCAATGCAGTGAAACCTCTCCACTGACTACACAGTACTTTACCTCGGCAATGCAGTGAAACCTCTCCCCAGACTACACAGTACTTTACCTTAGCAATGCAGTGAAACCTCTCCACTGACTACACAGTACTTTACCTTAGCAATGCAGTGAAACCTCTCCCCAGACTACACAGTACTTTACCTTAGCAATGCAGTGAAACCTCTCCCCAGACTACATAGTACTTTACCTTGGCAATGCAGTGAAACCTCTCCCCAGACTACACAGTACTTTACCTTAGCAATGCAGTGAAACCTCTCCCCAGACTACACAGTACTTTACCTTAGCAATGCAGTGAAACCTCTCCCCAGACTACACAGTACTTTACCTTAGCAATGCAGTGTGAACCCTCTCCCCAGGCTATATATTCTTACACTGCTCTCCATTTAAAGACTGATTCTTTTTCTGGTACATTACTGCCCGTGTCTATGCCAGACAGATCTCCCAATACGGATTGCCTCCCTTTAAATTTTTTTCCCCTTGTTATGTACACAGTTGTCTATGTCCGTGATACGCTGACCTCCCAATGCAGATTGTCTCCCTTTATAAATTATTTCCTCCCCTCCCTCCACCCCCCCCCTTTTTTTTTTCAGTGTACATCATTGTCTATGTCTATAACAGACTGATCTCCCAATACAGATTGTCTCCCTTTGTTGACTTTTTTTTTTTTTCAATGCACGTAGTTGTCTTAGTCTAGATTGACCTCCCAATACAGATTGTCTCCCTTATAGACTGGTGTTTTTTTGTTTGTTTTTTTTTTTCATGTCCATGGTTGTCTGTGACTACACTAGGCTGACCTCCCAATACAGTCTGATCATTGCTGTCTGCCTCTTCACCAGACTGACCTCCCTTAAAAACTGCTTCCTTTCAACTCTCACCTGTTCACTCTCCCTGGAACCTTTCCCCCTCCCTCCCCTAAATCAACAATGACATTTTCCACTGTTCCCGAACATGCAAAACACATTCATTTGAAACGCTATGTGCGGAACAACACGATATCCCCACAACAAAGAAAATCAAAACCACAGACCACCATCTTTCCGAGCTCAATATCAACACTGGGAGTGACGGCGCATTAAGATTTTAAGGAAGAGCAGGAAACATCACCACCCTAGCGACTATTGGAATAATCTCAAGACCAACACTTGCGAAGACTTGCTGAGAATGGGATAGACTCATGCTGGCATAAATAATCAAAGGCAGGCCCGCACACACACACACACACACACACACACACACACACACACACACACACACACACATAAAGATGTGTGCACAGCCGTTTATACAGGCATGCATACATACACACATACGTACACTCACATGCGCATGTGAGTAAGCAGGAGCATGCTCACACTAGCCTACAGAACACACATAAGCATACACGCTGACACACACACACACACATCAAATGCACTGGCGCGCACGCACATTCACTAGCCCCACGCCAACCCAACAAAGCACACACATATTCACACACTCGTGTACACTTACCACACATGCATACAATGATAAAAATGGCACAAATAATGTAATGCTGGTACCCAATGTTGGCTAAATGAGCAGGTCAGACATCTGCTAAGTCATAACCGTGAGACCCTCTTCTTAACTTCCCTCCTCTCATCATGAATTCATTTATCCATCAGCTTTCAATCATGCACAGTGTGGTCTCAAAACTTTGCAATTGTGGTGTAGCGTATGTGGACTAGTCTGCATACAGTGACATCTCCACTCTGAAACTGAAACCAAGATGTTATGTGTGGAATAGCACAATCTGACATCACAAGAAGTGATTTTCATTGCATCAGAACTAAAACCTACGCTGAAAAACATTTTCATTTGTTTACCCTTCATCAGCATGGCATCACCATCTTAGATTTGATCGACTCTTTTACTTCACTGTGTGTGTGTGAGACAAGAGTATGACTGTGAGTGTGTGTGTGTTTGTGTTTCTCTCCGTGTGTGTGTGTGTGTGTGTGTGTGTGTGTGTGTGTGTGTGTGTGTGTGTGTGTGTGTGTGTGTGAGACAAGAGTATGACTGTGTGTGTGTGTGTGTGTGTGTGTGTGTGTGCGTGTGAGACAAGAGCATGACTCTGTGTGTGTATGTGTGTTATAGCTGTGTCATGATCTGCATATGCACGCAACTACTTATATTTTTATATCTTTAGTCTGAAAACATTGTGCACAGTGATTTTGAAAAAAAAAAAAAAAAAAAAAAAAAGACCCAAGCCTACTCCAGTTACAAACCCATTTAGCGCATTTTTTTTTTTTTTTTTTTTTTTTAAATTTTTCATCGCAAACTATTTATTTCAGATCTTCAATGATCATATTCTTTTCCCCCATCTGTCCATGAGGATACTGATGAATTCTTCAGTTTTGTTTGTCACACAGTAACCCACTACACTACCATCCTGGAACTATATGAACAGGACGCCACATGGCACAGCGTCCGGCACGGCACTAAAGAAAGCACAGAACCACACACTGCAAGAATGTTATCTTTTTTCGTTTGTTTGTTTTCACACTCTCTATCTCCCGTCCTTTCCCAGCCCTCTTACCCATTTGAAGAACTCCGACAGTCCCTTTCCCGCCATGCCAGTTTCGTCCAGCGCCAGACACACTTTGCAGTCATGTTCTGGTTTCAGCGGCTTATTGGCCTTGGTCACCGTTGTCCGGGGAAGCCGAGCGTTTACTTTGGATGGGTTCTTCATGGCACGCGTGCGAAATTTGAGGATGAGTCGTTTGAAGAACTCCTCGTCCAGGGTGTGATCAGCTCGAGTCAGCATGAACAGGTTCAGACGATTCAGAAGCTTTTCAGATTGTACCTGCTTGCCCTTGTAATGAAGATCGATCATTTTCTTGATCTGAAAAAAAAAAAAAAAAAAAAAAAAAAAGAAATGTAGTAACCATACGGAAGATGTATGATTTTCTTGATCTGCAAATGAGAAAGAAATGAAATGAAATAAAAATCGAGAGCTTTATCATTTTCTTGATCTGCAAATCAAAAAAAAAAAAAAAAAGTACTCAGTTGGAAGCTCCATAATTTTCTTGATCTGCAAGTTAAGAAAAAGTAGTAATCAGTTGGAAGTTCTATCCTTTTCTTGTTCTGCAAGTTAAAAAAAAAACCAGTGATACCCAGCCAGATGCTTTATAAGCTTTCTCAATCTGCAAATTAAAAAAAAAGGAAAAATAATAATTAGTTGGAAGTTCTATCATTTTCTTGATCTGCAAGTTAATAAAAAAGAAAAGTAGTAACCAGTCAGA
>JADBJO010013364.1:46167-52785 GCA_016801955.1 Conus betulinus | reverse complement strand
CAGAGAGGGGAAGAGGGTTCAGAAAAGCGAAAGAAATTTTGAGTGCTGCCAGAAAATAGCACAGAAAGTAGAACGAATCACACAACACACACACACCACACAACACACACACACACACGCACACACACCAATGTGGTGCACACACCAAACACACATACGACACTGGGCGAGAGGGGGCCGTTGGGGCAGCAGGCACAGCACACACAGGGGGGGGAGGAGGCACACCCACACACACACACACACATACCAACACCAGCACAACCACACACACACCACACACACACACACCCACACACACCACTCACGCACACACAAACAAAAACACATCGCTCACGTCAAAAACACACCACACCCACACAACACACACACACACACACAGCACACACACCACGCACACTCACGGCACTCACTCACACCACACACACAGCACACACACAACACACACAGACACACACACACTCTCACTCGTCTTCTCATCCAACCCACAGCAGCACACACACAACACACCCACTACACCCACACACCCACACACTACACCACATAGGGGCGCTGCACTCAACGCACGCATACACGGACGCAGTCACGCACGCACTGTGCGGTACACATGCACGCCCACACACGCACCACAACCACACACACACACACCACAACACACACACACACAAACACCCACACAACATACATATACACACACAGGCACGCATGCAAGCACGCACGCACGCACGGCACACACACCACAACACTGTAACGCGCACACACACACACACACAACACACACACACACACACACGCTCGCGCGCGCTGCGCGCGCGCGCGCGCGCGTACGTCACATTTCAAACCACCTTCACTACCCACCACCAAAAAACCCAAAAGATAACAGAAAACGAAAAGGAAGAAAAAAAAACAACCCAGAAATAAACGAACAGACAAAACAAAATGTGTCAGCTGACGACAATGTCATCAGACTCGCATCAATGGCTTTGCCTGTACCCCCCGGTGCCTTCTCATCTCTCCATCGTTTCCTCCACCTTTCACCCCCACAGAATTCTGCCGCCGCATCAACCCACTTTTCATCCCATCCGGGGCGTTCTTTGTTTGTCTCCTTCACGGTTCCACTACTGATGATGACGACTGATTTTGTTGGTGATTCCTTTGAATTACCGGCTCTTCTTCTGCCCCTACACTACCTCCTCCTCCCCCCCCCTCCTCTCTTCTCTCTCTCTCTCTCTTTCAGTGTGTGCTGTCGTCTGTCCATGTTTCTCTCTCTCACTCACTCTCACTCACTCCTCACTCTCTTTTTCTCCTCCTCCTCCTCTCCATCTCTCTCTTTCTCTCTGTGTGGTTTTGGTGTGTGTGTTTGTGTGTGTGTGTGTGTGTGTGCGTGTGTGCGTGCGTGCGTGCGTGCGTGCGTGCGTGCGTGCGTGTGTGGTGTGTGGTGTGTGTGTGTGTGTGTGTGTGTGTGTGTGTGTGAGAGAGAGTGAGAGAGGGAGAGAGGGAGAGAGAGGCGCGGACGTACGGCCGGACTAACAGACGGACGGACGGACGGGAAGTAAAAATTAGGGCGGTCACCGTTGAAAGAAAAGCGGAATTAACTGTGTCAGTAGACCTCAGCAACACCAGCAACAGAACACGACACACCTGGAAACACTCAGGTTTTTTTTTTTTTGGGGGGTTCCTTTTTTGGGGGGGGTAGGGGAGGGGGTGGGAGTGTCTGTGGTTATTCCATCCTGTCCCTCACCCCCACCCTTGCACCCACCCTACCCTCTCCACTCCTTCCTCCCCGGCATCGGGCTCTTCCTGCCCTAATGGCCTGCCAACTCTTCATGCCGACGACGTAATTTCAACGCGCAGCAGGTCTAATTTGACACGAGGAGAGATGGATCACTTTTGTGATGCATCACTCTCCTTCTCTCTTACTCTCTTCTCTCTCTCTCTCTGTCTCTCTCTCCTCTCTGTCTCTCTGTCTGTCTCTCTCTGTCTCTCTCTCCTCTCTCTCTCTCTCTCTCTCTCTCTCTCTCTCTCTCTCTTCGCCAAATAGCACAGGTGTTTTCCCGCCGTTTAGTTTTTCGTACCGATCTCCCCACATGATGGACAGACGTTTCCCTGATGCACCTCCTGCAGACAGTGTGGTATTTGGATTCTTTTTTTTCTCTACCTGTTGCTCTCATTGAACTGCATCTCTCTCTCTCTCTCTCTCTCTCTTCTCTCCGTCTCTCTCTCTCTCTCTCTCTCTCTCTCTCTCTCTTCTCTACAGTTGCTCAGCGGAGCTGGCCTGACTATTTTTTTTGTGTGCTACGTCTTGTCCTTGTGATCGTGTATCTTGTCTCTGTTTGTTCGCTGACCTGTGTTTTTGGTTTGGGGATGTCGCCTGTCCGTTCGCTCTCTTCTGTTCCGTTGTACTGGCTGTCAAAGTAGTCTGTCCACGTGCCCCTGATGCTGCCGTTGTCGTAATAATACTCGCTCGTCCAGCGGTTCTTGTCATGATAGCACCCAGTCCATTCGCTTGTTCTGTAGCCCGCGTGATCATGTTGCTCTAATGATGTCTCTGTTCACTCACATGTTCTCTTCTTCGGGAAGGAGGGAGGTGGGGGGGGGGGGGGGTGGGGGACTCAGAGATCTCGAGCTTGCAATTCCCCCTTCAAGTGTTCTACAGGGGATTTTTTTTTATGTTGACTGGTGGTATTTTTTTTCTTTGACGCAGGAAGCCTTGGTCTACAAACAAAGAGAGAGCGAGCTGCTGCTTCATCAGTCCCCCTTTTCCCCCACAAAGCTCCAAGGATTAGGGCTACACTCACGCGGTTCTGCCTCCATCCTATGTCTCTACCTGGAATAATTCCATTGCTCCTAATTGCTCGCTGCAGTTGTTTATTCAAGGGTCCCTTTTACGGTTATTAGCGAACTGATGAAAGCAAAATTAACTTTAAAACGAAAAGAAAAAAAAAAAAAGCTCCGCCGCGCCGGCATTTACAGAAATCAGCAGCAGCAGCTGGGGAAGGGGAAGGGGAAGGAGAGAGAGAGAAGGGAGAGAGAAAAAGGAGAGAGAGAAGAGAGAGAGAGAGAGAGAGAGAGAGAGTGAGAGAGAGAAGAGAGAGAGAGAGAGAGAGAGAGAGAGAGAGAGAGAGAGAGAGAGAGAGAGAGAGAGAGAGATTAGAGAGAGAGAGAGAGAGATTATAAAGTAATCTACATCAAAACCCAACTACAAAGGAAAAAACAGTTCAAGTGTGAAGAGACAAATTTGTCACGACATCAAAGCATAACCAAGCTTCAAGATCCACAGCAGGGGAAAAAAAAAAAAAAAAAAAAAACCCCACCTACGACACGTTTTACAATTGTTCTGGATTTCCGGCATGCGCCCGTCATTTCCTCCAAAGGGGCCTGCTAATAGTGCTTTCCTCCACATAGTTTTCGGCACCGCGGGGATATTTCATTGTCAGACAAAGAGTGATGCATTAGTTGGTTATTTTCTGTTTCATGTTCCCATTTGTTTGTGGGGTAATTGGAGCTGAGTTCTTCTTATTGGCCACCCTTTGCTTCCCCCCCCTCCCCCCTCCCCACTCCCCCTTTTCAGTAATTTCAGTTTTCTCCTCCTATATTTCATTGATCCATCCTTCTGTCACGTTTTTTTTTCTTTTCTTGTCTTCGGCATCGTTCTCCCATCGTCACCATCATCAATCACACCATCTTTGTCGTCATAATCCTGTTCGTTATCTTTTTTTTTCGGTGTGGTCTGGCAGAACCAAAAGCGAATGTGATAAAACAGGGCAGTAACATATCTTCTTCATCATCGTCATCATTCGCAGCAGTCTCCTCCTAGCCCTTCAGTTGTCCATTCTCTTTCCTCCTCAACAGACTCATCATCATTATCAACATCATCACCATTATCGTTGTCATCATTTCAGCTACAGCTTTCTTCCTTCCTTTTTTCTTTATATTTTTTTTTTTTTCTCTATTTCCTTCATGCTGTCTTTGTTTCTTTTTTTCTTCGTCGTTTTCTTCCGCTCCGCCTTTTCCTCCTTCGTTTCATCCCATGACCCCTTTTCTCCACTTCTCAACGCCTTCCCTATGTTTCTCGTCGTTTTCTGATAACTTAAATCTCTCGTCGTTGTTACAAATTGCCCACGATTTGAACCAGTTCCACAGGTGTTAACCATTAACCCCCCACCCCCCCCCCCCAACTGTCCTCCCCACCTAGCCCCACTCCACCCCACGTCTAAAACCAAAACAAAACGGAAGCAAATCAAGATGAGAAACTCCAACTGAAATGTGAGTGGAAAGCAAACGAAGAAAATCAGTACTAGGAACACAGAGAGCGACAGTTTCTTCGAACTTCGCCCTGCAAATGTTATAGTGAGGACTCAATCGAATCAAAAGCTGAAGCTGGAGGAGACAGGGAGAGAGAGAGGGAGAGAGACAAAAAAAAAAAAAAAAAAAAAAAAGAGAGAGAACACTCATTTAAACGTTGAAGTTGGGGGCGAAAGAGAGGAAGGTTGAAAGAGAGAAAAAAAACGAGAGAGAGAGAGAGAGAGAGAGAGAGAGAGAGAGAGAGAGAGGGAGACAGACAGAAGAAGACAGACAGAGACAGACAGACAGACAGACAGAAGAGGGGTGATGGTGGAGACGATGAAGAGAGGGAGATGAGAGAGATAGAGAGGGAGAGAGAGAGAGGAGAGGGTGGGTGGCGTTTAAACGAAATTGTAAAAGAAACGGGTCAAACATCAAAGCAGTGGAAAAAAAGGTGTCAGCAGACCGAAGCGTCATAATAAGAGGAAGACTTTCAACCCTCTCTCCGAGGGAATAAAAGACACCTGCACGAAGCTGGCGAGATTTCCAGCGGCATCGCTAACAGCTACTGTCTTCCAGGGACCTGATAATTGTTAGGTCAGAGTTCCTTTGGCACGGGCGGATCTCCTTTTACGCAAGGGATTGATTAGTTTTGTAAATAGAGCCTTGTTATCAACCCAGCCCTTCTCAGTAATTAGAGGCGTATCATTTGTTTTGTAAAAGCTCTCTCTCTCTCTCTCTCTCTCTCTCTCTCTCTCTCTCTCTCTCTCTCTCTCTCCTCTCTCTCTCTCTCTCTCTCTCTCTCTCCCGTATTCTTAAATAACAGGACTCACTATGTGCAGCTAGATGGCAAACCTCCTTTACAGACTTTGTCAGACATGGATTCCCACATGGTTGAGTGCTAGACCTCCTCCTGTTCTGCATCTTCATAGGTGACTTACATTTCTCTATATCAGAGGAGAAAGTCACGACAGACCTATTTGCTTACGACTCGTCGCGCCGAATAAATGGCAGTAAAGTGCATACAGTAGAAACATCTCTTCGGCAAAGTATAGTAGAAGAGTCAGACCGGTACGATTCCAAACCGAATGAACATACACCCAGCCAAAGCCAAATCATGATTATAACCACTCGCCAAAGTTCCTCAACAAAACCTTCATCTGAAGGGCACTTGCATCAAACAGGTAGATGATGGATGAAGAATTAAAAAGGGCGATCTCATCTCAATGATCTAGGCACACGATCACGTTTAAAAGCCATTCCATCTTCATTCAACGTAACGCGCTATGCTAGCATTACTGCGCGTAAACTGTCGTTCAGCGGTTACACACGCAATGTTGCATATTAACTGCGGTTCAGTAATATGGGAAGCGAGTATGATGTTCACACAAAAAAGACGGAATTTTCCCCATAGACATGCAGCAAAGCCACCCCTTCCAGCCGTACCTCTTACAACGGATGAAAGACCAAAAGCACCTAACACACTTCCTCGAGGAAACAACTTAAATTCAACAAGGCATCATTTATGTTTGAAAAAAAAAAATCGACAGATACCATGCTATGTTACATTTATGACTTTTTTTTCATAAGACAGAACAGCTATTCTGGTTCACAGATTTTGTTTTAGCCAATCCAGGTTATAAGTCAATACAAAGCGAGCCCAGCTTTCTCTTCATTATATGTCTAGAACTCACTTTCAACGAGCCAGCAAAATGCGAAGGCATAAAAAACATTTGAAGAAATATTTACAGAAACATTTCATGTCTTGATGACTTGATCGTTACATTAAAAAACCATAACTTCATTTGCATTCTTTTTTCTGTAAGCCGTAATTTGAATACATTGCCCTTTGAACCGCTCAGCCCACTCCCATTTTTACATTCGTTGTCTTGTCCCAGTATTTGATTTTGCTCTTATTTTTCTTTTCTTCTGTCTTTACAGTTTTTTTTTCCCTTCTTCTCCTTCCATTTTTTCTCTTTCTTTCTTCGTCTGTATCTGCTTTTCTCTTTCGTTCACTTGTTCTTCTTCTTCTGTTCCTTTTCTTGCTATTGTTGTTGTTTGTCTTCTCTTTCTTCTTCTCCTCTTCTTCTCCTTTTCCTTCTTCTTCTCTCTTTTTCTTCTCCTTCTTCTTTTCTTCTTTCTTCTTCTTCTCTTCTTCTTTCTCTCTTCTTTTCTTCTTCTTTTCTCTTCTTCTTCTTCTTCTTTTCTTTCTTCTTCTTCTTTCTTCTTCTTCTCTTCCTTCTAATGTTTTTCTCCTTCTTCTCTATATCCTGTCCTCCTCCTTCTCCTCCTTCTCCTCCTCCACCGTCTTCCCCCTTTCTTCCAGTGTCCCCCCCA
>JADBJO010013364.1:38667-41167 GCA_016801955.1 Conus betulinus | reverse complement strand
TGAAATGAAAGCACAAATAGAATCAGCAGAGCCACATGCTCCGACTGCTTTTAATATGAAAGTTAAGCAAACCGTTCCCACAGGCTTCTTTCAAATCTTTATCAAACATGAACGCTTGAAGAGTCTGGAAGATACTGGGCTACATCGCATGCTGGTCCAATGATTGTAATGTGCATATAAACTATAAGCTGTGATAAATTACACACACACACACACACACACCACACACACACACACACACACACACACACACACACACACACACACACACACACACACACACACACTTTCTTCACATATAAAGTTGGATTGATCAAACTAGAGAGCACTGACGGTATTCTAGGAGCTATGCACACTGCGACAGTTTTATGAACAGCATTTCTGAGTAGGAGGTGTCACTATGTATAGCATTTTCTTTTCACCTGTGAAAATGGTTTGTTATGCCTCTCTGTCTGAGGATCTAAACTCCTCTCTGTACGTTTCCCTGAACTATTCCCGTCCTCTTCCGTCTACCAGTCCAGCCCTTTTTTGAATGACAACATTCTAATATTGTAAACATGAACTTAATTAGACATCTAAAATCATCTGTAAATGTGACGAAACAGACACGCTCCCTTCCAAATCTCGAGGCTGTCAAAACCAAATTACCCAGTTTAGGTGTGTGGAAGCAGGTGGGTTGGCGGGGATTCCTTTTTTCAGCGGGATGGGCGCTACAAGTGTCGTGGACAGCTAATGCATGTTTTAAAACCAAACCCTTTCCCTGCAAAGCGAAAAGGAGTAGCAATTCGGCAGCTCTACACGCATATATTTTTTTTTTTATCTGCTTTCTGCTCTTTAGTCTGCAGGGGTTGTTTTTGGTCCTGGGTGACAGGTATTTGTACCCTCTGCCTGACCCTATGCTTCAGTTGCCAAAACAATTACCAAATTTTTATTGTGGCCTGTCCACAGATCAAAAGAAGAATACTTGTTACCGACGACCTGCTTCCGTGCACGGGTGTCAGCGTTCGTTTTGTTAATTGTGTGGTTTGTTGCAGTTAGGCCTTTGCCTTCATCTTTGTTTTTCCTTTTTGTATGCTATTCTTCAGTTGCTATTCCTTGTTGTTCATTCCTTACAGCGTGAGTTCGCTGGCTATTCTGATATTGCGGGGCAGGACGCCAGTTCTTATTCTCAGAATTGGATATTTTTAGAATGATTTAATTAACAAGATTTATGGCAATTGTTCACTGAAAATAAAAAAAATAAATAATGTAAAATGTGTGTTAAAAATGTACACGTATTTATCAGATTCACATGGTAAAATCAGTAGGAAGGTATGTATGAGTGTTTTCTTTTGTTTTTGTTTTGTTTTTCGCGCGTGCGTATGAGTGTACATGTGTGTGTGTGTGTGTGTGTGGTGTGTGTGTGTGTGTGTGTGTGTGTGTGTGTGTGTGTGTGTGTGTGTGCCCTCCAAGCGGGATATGTGCGTGTCTGTGTTTTACAAGTGTGCGTTTTGTGTGTTTTCGATATGTTATATTTCGGGAAGGGATTTTGTGATCCATTCCAAATGAATGATAAAACATCAAACATTTACAGAGTTAGATAAAACAAACAAATGAGGAAATAGATACAAATCGTTGCTGGAATTCAGTTTTTGTTTTCTTTTCTTTTAACTTCTTTTTTTTGTCTTGTTTTGTTATGTTTGAGTTCAGCATTTTCTGATCTATCTATTGATCGTGTTGAGGAGGGGGGACAAAAGCGAAAAAACAAAACAGATACACGAAAGCGGTGACCCCTCCCCCCCCCCCCCTCCCCCACCTGCGCGACACCTTCCTTCCCATTCTCTTTTTCCACCCTCGCGCGATCTTACACGTGGGCAGACTTATCTGACTGATCACAGTGATCTCGTTAGTGAATCAGCCAGAAAGAAAGGAAAAACAATCATCGATTAAATTGCTCTTCCAGGCGAGTGCAGAAGCGAACTTTTGCTGCGATGCTAATTTCGCCAGTAAAAACTTTGACAACGTTCTGTGCTTCTATATTTTTTTGCTTCCAGCTCGCTGTCATACGATCGGTGAAAAGTGTTGTGTGTGTGTGTGTGGTGTGTTGTGTGTGTGTGTGTGTGTGTGGGTGTGTGTGTGTGTGGACCGACCTATCGATGTGATTTACCCTCTTCTATTTATGTATTTGTCTAGCTATGTATCTTGTCTGTCTGTCTGTCTGTATTCCTGTCTATCTGTCCATCCATCCATCCTTCCCTCCCTCTCTCTCTCTCTCTCTTTCTCTCTCTCGAAACCTCTCTCTCCTCTCTCGACCGATCTATTTATCTAATAACCTGTCCGTCTATCTATCTATCAATCTATTTTCGGTCTGTCTGTCTATCTATCGTGTCTGTCTGTCTATCTATCTTCTATCTGTCTGTCTATTTATTCTATCTTTCCATATGTCTAAACACTTTTCTATTTATAATCTTATAACTGCAACGTTTTTTGCTCATGCTAATACTATTCGCAGTCCTTTCTA
>JADBJO010013364.1:30000-32500 GCA_016801955.1 Conus betulinus | reverse complement strand
GCCAGTGGATGTTTTGGTTTTCTAATTGTTGCTGGCTAAAAAAAAAAGGTCAGAGAGAGAGAGAGAGAGAGAGAGAGAGAGAGAGAGAGAGAGAGGAGAGAGAGAACGAACTGTGGAATGGGGACAAGTTGTCCTGGAAAGAATGGTAACGACTCGTGCGTATTGAAGATGAAAGACTATGTGGCTACCCGCAAAGTACTGAACAGCAAGGGGTCCCATAAACAAATCTCTCTTCTTGTCATTGCAACGATGACATAGTACCACTTGCATCGACTGTTTCCGACATTGACGTGAAGGCTCCTTCAACGGAGGGTGCCATCTGGAAATGCTCGGTTACTAGGTCACTGTCATTTTCCACTTCGCATGGTGTCCTTTGTTTTTACTAGGTTCTTGTGAAATTTTGTCGTAATTCTTCATTAACATTTTTCACGTCCGATTTTCTTTCCCTTCACCTCCGCTTAATCTTTCCTTCTGTCTTGTTTAAGGAAAACAAAATCACGGTAAGTCAAATAACTGTACTCCTCCAAAATTTTTACAGATGCTTTCCACAGAAAATGAAAACACGGCCGAGAGAGAGAGAGAGTCGTACATGACAACATACAGAACCTGCAGACTCTCAGTACAGGATAATGATAATTTTCCACTGCATTACGACCCACTGTAGTATCATAGGCAATGGAAAGACTGTATGTACAGACGGCAGAGGTCCAGCAAATAGGGCAGTAGAGAAGTAAATTCCAGTCCTGCGGAACAACATGGCAGGAACATCTTCTCCCGAGAGCTGGAATGGACAGTACCCGCCATCTGTCAGTTTGATGGAGCCCAGCAGGTCACCATCTTCAGGTTCAAAACAGGACATTGCCGACTTCTCTTCCATTTCTAGAGAATTAAGTCCCCTTGCACAGTAAATGCCTGTGATGCTCGCCAACAGATCCAGCCCATATGGCCAACCAGGCTCAGTCTTGTGGATCAAAGGAAAAGCAGAGGCAAATAACAAGGGTCAGTGAGGCTGACTGCGGACATTATCGCACATTCTGAACTTGCCATCTAAGACAGCCAGGAACGTAAAGGAAGAAGAGAGGGGCGAGCGAGGGAAAGGGGTTGTAAAGTGGGTGGTACTTCCAGTGGTGTTTCTGGTTTTGTAAATGTTGCTAGCTAAAAAAAAAAAAAGGGGGGAGAGAGAGAGAGAGAGAGAGAGAGAGAGAGAGAATGTGGAATGGGAACAAGCTGTCCCGGAAAGAATGGTAGCAACACGCGTGTATTGAAGAGGAAAGACTGTGCGGCTACCCGCGAAGTACTGAACAGCAAGGGGTCCATAAACAAATCTCGTTTCTTGTCATACAACGTTGACGTAGTGCCATTTTTCCTCGACTGTTTCCGACACACTAGGTTGAGGTGAAAGTGTCTTGAACAGAGGGTGCCATCCGGAAATGCTGGGTAAGTGGGTCACAGGCACTTTCCGCCTGGCATGGTTTCCTTTCCTCAAACTAGGCTGTTGTCAACTTTGATCATGGACATTTCTCTCGTCCGATTTTCTCCCCCTTCCCTCTTTCACCAGCACCTCCCTCCTCTCCCTCTCTCTCTCTCTCTCTCTCCATTCCTACGATGTATGTGTCTCAGTGCCTTTATTTTCCAAAAGAAAGTCGTATGCATGGTACAATCAATAAGTCGATGTGTTACTATTGAATTCATGCTTTACGAAAAGGAGACAATAAATCAGTACAGAGAAGAAAATAAATCAGTACAGATAAAAGGAGGCAATAAATCAGTATAGAGAATATTCCGATTATTTGTATGCATTTGAAAGCTTTCTTTGAGCCACTCAGCCAAGATTCTCTAATTCCGAAATGGTCTTCTGCTATTCTCTAGTACGCTTGTCCGCCTCTGTATCACTTCGTTTGCCCGTTTCATCTCCCCCCCCCCCCCTACCTCCCTCCCACAATCCATCATTCTCCCTGTTTATGCCTTCTATCCCTCTCTTTCCGTCCCCGGCTCTCCCTTCCATCACAAACTCAACTACCGTATCTCCATCCCCTACCCAATCTCCGTATGATTTTTAACTTATATAGGAAACATTTGACATAATTTAGATGCATGACAGTTCCAACAGCTTGTTCGTTAAATGCTCTTGTCATTTTGGTCATAGCATGTGGTTTATGAGCACTCTGCCAGAAGTCGCGGGAGAAGATTGGGCATTTAGCAGTTATGGAAAGATGAGGACGATCTCAAAACTGCTGACTGTGATTTTTCGCGTTTTAAGAACAAACAAAACCAAACAGCAACCTCCCTCCTCCCCTCCCGCCCCGCCCCCCCCCCCCCCCCCACTCAAAAAAAAAAAAAAAAAAAAAACAAAAAAAAAAAAAACGGAAAAAGAAAAGAAAAAAGAAGCAAAAACTCTGCCCACCATTTCTGAAGAGCTGCATCTAATCAATATTTATCCGACTCTAATCAAATCATTGTGTTAAAAAATGTGTGTGTGCCTATTTGTCTTCTGCCTGCC
>JADBJO010013364.1:0-7500 GCA_016801955.1 Conus betulinus | reverse complement strand
TCCATTCTCTCTTCTCGTTTATTGATCTCTCCATTCTATCTGCGTGTTGTTGTTTTTTCTATCGTGTTGGTTGGCGTGTTGTTTTTTTTTTCTAACCTCGTGAACACGTTTAATTTCCATTTGTATCAATAAAGTTCTGATACACCAAACTGAATTCTATATTTCTTCTTTACTTCTGACCGTCCCATCTTCTGCCCTTTTTTTTTTTTTTATTCTGTATCCCTCACATCCTCATTTCGGTTTTTTTTTTTTTTTCTTCTTCTTCGTTAACACCAACAGGGACGCAGTGTTTATCCTTGTATCTGTTGGCTGGTTGGTCAGAAAGATGAGGGAAAAGTCGGTGAACTGTTTTAACACAAAACTTTGTGGGACGGTCGAATGTGTGCACATGGACGAAATCGATCAATGTTGATTTCGATCAAAGAACGGGTCAACATTTTTTTAAGAGTAGGATTTGACCACTGGGTGGGGAGGTCTGTGCTTTTTGAAGTGTGCAAAAAAACCGAGAGAGAGAGAGAGAGAGGAGAGAGAGAGAGAGAGAGAGAGGAGAGAGAGAGAGAGAGAGAGAGAGAGACATGCATGCACACGCAAGCGCACGCAAAGACACACACGGAAACACACACACACACACACACACACACAACACACAACACACACACACACACACACGCGCGCGCGCGCGCGCGCGCGCACCACACTATGTGTTGCGCGAACACACACAGACACACGCTCGCGCGCCGCGCGCACACACCCCACCCCACTGACCTTGTGTGTGTGTGTGTGTGTGTTGTGTGTGTGTGTGTTAAAGAGTGAAAGAAAGGGGGATGGACGGGGGAACGAAGGGAGACAAACATGTCCTTCATGCACACGTCACGTTTTATCCGGGAAAACGTGACACTTGAAGCATGGCAAATGAATTATTGTCGATTCCAAACTGCTTCTCTCGCAAATCATCGTTTTAAGCCTGTCGCCAATGATGCTTGGAACCGCAGATTTCATGACTTGTTCGTGCACAAATCTCACCAAGCCTACAGAAAATCCTTTGTCTGAGAAGAAATTGGAGGGGGGGGGGGGGGGGGGGGGGACGCATCTGTGTGCGGGTGGAGGGGTAGAGGTGGGGATGTTTGGAGGAGTGTGTGTGAAGGGGCCAGGATATATTTTATAAGCAAGACGCTTAAAATAAAGTTTATGGCCCAACGTGGGAACTTAGCAGGGACACAAAAATAAAATTTAGAATAACGAAAATCATTTGAAACATTTTAAAAGTATTCCCTAAAACTACGCGAAAACAAAATTTGCAAAAGCAGGGAAACAAATAATTAGACAGGTATGCTACACACACACACACACACACACACACACACACACACACACATACACACACACACACATGCACGCGCGCGCAAGTCAAAGGAAAGCAGGGCACATTGTTTTTAAAGGTAATTATTTATCCTCAGATAAATACAACAGCACAAAAACATCAGTATTTCAACACCATCAAGCTAGTACTTCTGGTGTTTTCAAAATGTTTTAATTTACATATGCGAAAAAAGGCAATGACCAGAGGCTATTTGAAGTTGAAAAAAAAAGGAACAAACAGAATACGATGAAAGTGAATGAAAATAACAAACATTGTAAAAAAAAAAAAATAAATGCGACAACAAGCAGTTTAAGAGACCACACACAATGTCAAATTGATTTTCACACACACACACACACACACACACACACACACACACACACACACACACACAAGAGAGAGAGAGGAGAGAGAGAGAGAGAGAGAGGAAAAGAGCGAGAGAGAGAGAGAGAGGAGGAAATTCTGCTCCATACGTTTTCTTCCTGTAAACGTTAGTACCGGTTATGCAACAGTTAATGAGCGTTCCAGTTTTGATTGAAAGTGATTCGAAACCGGTTTCAATATATCGTTTCATTACCGTCGCCTGTGAGGGCTTGGTTACCACGAAAGAATACCCACTTCAAATAAATGGGAACAGAGAGGTGTTTCCTCCTGCCTTGAGGTTTCAAAAGTCTTTTTCTCCCTCGGGTTTGGAACGACAAAAATCGTTATCACAGTGGCAGATGTTAGCCTCGAGGATGAAGTATTGTTCGCCTGGTCCAAAGGTCTGGGGTTTGTGCCTCGTCTGAAACAGCGACTTTGGCGACACACTTTGGCGACATCCGTGTGGACTCCATTTCTTGAAGTTCCGCGGATGTGACTGTGAACCGAGTCGCGCGTGAAAGTGTGTTCATTAAGAATGAAGGAATTCATTCATCATTCATTCATTCATGTGTTCAGAGAAAAGAGAGAGAGAGAGAGAGAGGAGAGAGAGAGAGAGAGAGAGATGCATTGATCTCTCGTTTGTTTGGACATCACCATAGGTGATAGAACGTGGCTTTTTTAATGGAGAAACTAAAAACGGTCATATAGACACAAACTTCTAAACTATGGTGAGCCTCAGATTTCAGTCTGAAGAACGGGAAAGAACAACGTAGAACAATACTACTCATAACCTGGGATACAAGATGTTTGTATTTTGTTCTATTCTTCTCGTTATGTCCGTTCAAGTGTTTGTCTTTGATGCACAGATCTTGGGGGGAAAATGTGAACTGAGGTCGACGCTTCTCTCGCAAACTGCCGTTCCGACGTCCAGTGTGAAACAGGACTAAGGGCATCAGCAACGTCCTGGACTTGTCTTGGAGGTTCTTGCATCGCTCCTCACACGTTGTGTCTGATTCTGTCCTGTACCTTTAATTCTTGCGTCGCATGCCATCAAGGCGATCCCATAGCCACCACCAACGTGAACTCTTAACACATATACGCGGAGATACAGGCCCTCACCAGCTGGCGCCTACACACGCATCATTTTGTTTCCGCGCGCACTCGCACGCACGTATGCGCACGTACGCGATGTTCGCAACGTGTGCATACCGCGTCTTGCGGCGTGTCTTCGCCGATCAACTTCAGGCATTCTGAACGTACGGGTGAATGAGTACTGCAGTAAGTGAGTAAAGGATGTGTGTGTGTGTGTGTGTGTGGTGTGTGTGTGTGTGTGGTGTGTGTGTGTGTGTGTGTGTGTGCGTGTGTGTGTGTGTCTGTGTCTGTGTGTGTGTGCGTGTGTGGTGTGTGTGTGTGTGTGTGTTTGTGTGTGTGTGTGTGTGTGTGTGTGCCCAGCGTGCGTGCGTGCGTGCATGTGTGTGTATGTGTGTGTGGGGGGAGATGGATGCGTAGGTGGATGGGTACGTCCGCGCGCGCGCGCGCGTGTGTGTTTGTGGGTGTGCACACCTACGTATATGTGTGTGTGTAGGTAGGTGCGCAAGTACCTATCGACCCTCACTGCGACAGCGACGCTGTTTGTGTTGTGTTTGTTTTGAAACACTCGCTGTGGCCCACGCACACTTCATTCCTGGAAACCTTACAATACATCTTACTTCTCTTATTACTGTCCACGACACGCCAGCTTTTCGATTGTAATCTGGGGACTCGGTAATGAAACTGTGCGCACTGTCGGGAGTGGACACTGGCTGTCTCTTTCGCATGGCTCATGTTGGCCTGTATGTCCTTTTTTTGGATGGTTTCTGAGAGCATCGTTCCAAGTTTATTTTTGTCGTTAAGGAAGGATTGGCGGTGTATTAAAAGAATGCCAAACTAGCTGAGGCGGGTGTAATGAATCGTTTCGCACTGCCTGAAGCTTGGGTGATTAAGGGCACGGAGGCACGGAGAGTGTCCCCGGGGCGGGGTGGTGGGGGTGGGGGTGGGGGTGGGTGGGTGGGTGGGGGGACTTCGCAAGCAATGCTGACCCTGTAAGAACCGGATGGAAGGAACTCTCTCGAACCCCTCCCCCCCCCCCCCCCCCACACACACACACCCCCGTTCCCCCCCCCCCCCCTCCCGGTCGGCTCATTGTAAATGAATTCTTCTGGAGAAAAAAAAAAAAAGAAGGGAAGATGAGAACAACAATAACGACGAAATGAACAGAAAGACAGGAAAGAAGGAAAAGAAGTTAAGATGCAAATACATATAAAAAAAAAAAAAAGAGAGGCAAAGAAAAACAGGGAAAAAAGAGAAAGAATTTGAAACAAGAAACTGTTTTTTACGTTATGATCTTGCTTGTCAGCGGGTTTGTTGAGAAACGATACAGTACTTCAGTTCAGTTTCTCAGGGCGTTTAGGCACATAAGGTTAAAAAGCATGCATACACCCTACTTCAGAAATGTTTTGTACATTCATCATTTCAATATGTGAAGAACTCCTTAAACATCCGTCATTTCTTCTTTCCCCGGCCTTCTGAACGCCTCCGCGTGATGGAGATTTCCGCTCTGTCTGTCAGTCTGTCTGTCTCTCTGGTCTGTCTGTCTGTCTGTCTGTCTGTTTCTTTCTCTTTCCGTCGCTCTCCCTGTTCTCTGTCTCTGGGTCTGTCTGTGTCTTTCCCTCTCTGTGTCCTGGCTTGGCCG
Source organism: Conus betulinus (assembly GCA_016801955.1). Classification (NCBI taxonomy): domain Eukaryota; kingdom Metazoa; phylum Mollusca; class Gastropoda; order Neogastropoda; family Conidae; genus Conus; species Conus betulinus. Next base: position 3,046 of record JADBJO010013364.1, on the reverse strand, counting down.
TTCGCCTCTCTCCCTCTCTCTCTCCTCCTCACTTGGGTCTCGGCTCTCTCCCCTCTCGTGTCTCTCTCTCTCCGCTCTCTGTTTGGCTGTCTGTAAGTCTCTGTCTTGTCTCTGTCTCTGTCTGTTTTCTCTCTCTCTCTCCTTTGTCTCTGTCTCTCTCTGTCTGTCTGTCTCTCTTTCTCTCTCTCGCTCTTCATTTGTCTGACATCTGTCCCTGTCTCTGTCTCTCGTCTGTGGTGTCTCATCTCTGGTCTTCGTTGCGTCTTCCTCACTCCTGTCTCTGTCTGTCTCTCTTTGTCCTCTGTCTCCGCTGTCTCCTCTGTCGCTTCCCCTGTCTCCATCTGTCTCTCTCTCGTCTCTCCACTCTCTCTCTCTCAGTCTCATCTCGTCATCCTCTCGCAGGGTCGTCTCCTCTCTTCTCTCTCTCTCTCTCAAAGTACTGCAAGGAGATATTGTTACCCCTACTTTCCCCCAAATTCATTCACCTTCCGTAATTTGAATATGGTACTCATGCGAATGAATTTGCAGGCAAGCGTCGAGGTCTTTTTATCTATGAATTTGAGAGAACTTGTCCATATTTTTGGTTTTTTGCCAGTTCCGAAACAATATATAATATATATATATATTATAATTATATATAGAGAGATGAGCGAGAGAGAGAGGAGAGAGCTGCAAAACCGAACAGAAGAACGACGGGGGGGTGGACGTGAGACGAGGGGGGGGGGCGGTGGGTGGTGAATAAAACGGGGGGGGGCAGGAAAAGGAAAATGGGGGATTTGGAGCGAGAGAGTTCCTGAATCCATCCTTGTGGGGGGGGGGGGGAGGGGTGGAGGGGGGAGGGGGGGGGGGGGGGGGTGGGGGGGGGGGGGGGGGGGGGGGGGGTGGGGTGGGGGGGGGTGGGCGGGGGCGGGGGGGGGGGGGGGGGGGGGGGAGTCAGCGGGGGGGGTGGTGGGGGGGGGGGGTGGGGGCAATAAGAACGCTGAACAGAAAACGTTGACAGAGCCTAATGGACTATGAATAACCTGAATCGTCATGTAATCAAAATACACGAGAGCTTTCTGAATCCATCCATTGTGATCTTTTCTCTGTCAGCAGACGTTTTCTGTGAGAAAGCTGGGCTGCAGGGCCATCGGACCTTGCCATACGTCCCGTAATCAGTACATCATCTTTCTCCAAATGTTTTCCCACTCACGACGTCCCTTGAATCGGAAAAGAAGCCGATATCCCCTTTGTGGGGGATAGGGTGGGTGGTGGGGGTGGGGGGGGGGGGGGGGAAGTGTCTTTTCAGATTCACTTGTATCACCATCTTCCGGAAATTCTATTGTTGTTATTTCCTTTTTTTTTCTTGTCGTACAACTTTAACTCTGTCTTTAAGGAAAAAAAAAAGAACAAAAAATGGATAAAAAGTAATGTGGGGGGCTCTGGTCCGTTTTTTGACCTGGTATATACCCTCCGTATTCTAGAATCAGGATGAAAATCTTTTTGTTGTCCGTTCGTACTCGTTCCAGTTTATGGCTCTGCAGATTGCCAACAGTGTTCAGAGCAGTGTATCAAACTATCTGTCTGTCTGCAGTGTCTTTTTGCCAATAATGGCTTCTCTCTCTCTCTCTCTCTCTCTCTCTCCACATCTCTCCCTCTCTCCATCTCTCTCTCTCTCTCCTGTGTGTGTGTGTGTGTGTGGTGTGTGTTGTGTGTGTGTGTGTGTGTGTGTGTGTGTGTTTTTAAAGGCTTCGACGTCTTAATCGGATTAAGTGACTCGACACTCCTTCTCAAGTGGAGGGCAAAAATTCAAGCAGAGAGGCCGACGCCTTCACCATAAGCTTAGTTTTAAAAATCCGCCCTATGGATGTCGCTGCTCTGGTGATTGTATTATAATTGTTGTAACGTCAATGTTGTGTGTGTGTTGTTTGTGTGTGTGTGTGTGTGTGTGTGTGTTGTGTGTGTGAGGGAGAGAGATAGAGAGAGAGAGAGAGAGAGAGCGAGGACAGACAGACAGACGACAGCCAGCGAGACAGACCAAAACCGAGAGAAAGACTCTCCTTTCTGCATGCTGGTGCTCAGAAAGGACGCGGTTGGTATGTGATAAAATCGAAACGTGCGTCATTCCCCTCTCGTTTATTAGTCTGTCCGCGCTAAGGTTCGCCTTTTGCCGTCACAGGTGACGTCACGAAATGAATGTGCGCGAAAATAACACACGACAGAGAGGTCTAGAGAAAAAGCTGGTGGTAGTGTAAACAATATTGAACAATCTTTTTCTTTCTATTTTGACCCCGTTAATCAACATTTCTCAGTATGGAAGATTTATGTGCATTTTTTCAATGCAAAGAACGTGAATCGAAGACTAGGCTGGGTTTTGTTTTTTTTTTTTTTGTTTTTTCCCTCTTTGTTCGTATCTGATTCTGCTGATTTCCTATATTTTAATGTCTATCTGTCGGGCAACATGATTCTCAAAAAAAAAAAACTTCCGAATGATTGAAAAAATACGCAAAAAAGGCGATGGATTATTTTTTAGGTGTCTGGTTCACCTGCTGGTCACCGTGACGTTTTTGACGCACCCATCATGCATCACGTTACTTGAGGCTAAAACATACAGCGCGTGCTGTGCGAAGACATAACCAAGGTCGAGGATGAAATGCTCTCACGCCTCTTCTCTCTCCTCTCTCTCTGTCTGTCTCTGTCTGTCTGTCTCTTGTCTGTCTCCTGTGTCTCTTCCTCTCTTTCGCTCGTCTCTAATTCACTCCTCCTCCCCTCCCCGCCTCGTTTCATCTTATAACCCTTTTTTTCCTTCCTCTCTCTCTCTCTCCTTTCATCTCTCGTTTCTCGCTCTTTTTCTCTGTGTGAAAGAATAGTGCTCTCTCGTGCAACACTGATCTCTCTCTACTCCTCTTTCCTCCTCCTCTCTCTCTCTCCTTCCGCCTCTCCCTCACTGTCATCTCTCCTCTCTCTCCTCTGCGTCTGTCTGTCTGACTGTCTCCGTGTCTGTCTGTGTCTGTCTGTCTCTTGTCATGTCGTCTGTCCCGGCTGTCCTGTCTCTTCTCTCCTCTCC
>JADBJO010013363.1:39656-52790 GCA_016801955.1 Conus betulinus | reverse complement strand
CCACTTCCGTTTTGTGTCCAGTAGATGAATAATACAGAATTCCCTTTTGCTCTAGGTCTCCTTGGGGGGGTATTAAACATACATGCAGTCGCTGTCGGTTACACCGCGCGTTTTCACTGTCTGGCGGGGGTTTTTTTGTGGCCTTCCTGCACTTTTCCACACGACGCCCTTCATTGTTTTGAGAGAACCGTGAGCTTGCGAAAAAAAAAATTTTTATTTTTTTTTTTTTTTTTTATAGCGTAAAGGGGTTCGGTACGGATCGATTACTGAAGGGGTCAGGCGGAAGAAGATTTTGCGCTTTGGGGGCCTGTTTCCTTAGAGACCCCATCCTCCCCCCCCCCACCCCCCTTTTATTTTTTATTTTTTTCGTCTCTCTGTCACAAGTGTGTCATATCTTGACATGATTATGTCAATGAGGATCCAAATCTGTAATTGTCATTGTTCATAGATCATAATCGGGGATGCATGAGAAATGGTAGGAGTGAAAATCTATCATGATGGTTACTATGTTTGTGTTAACGATGGGGATGATGATAATGATTGTAGTGATGGCGGCGATGACAATTATAATTATTGCTGCTGTTGTAATTGATGCCATTATTGTGATCATTAGTGTGTGTAATTACCGTTATGGAGCTGGGAATCTTTGTATTTTTGTGTAAGAAGTGCGTAGAGCTTTCCCCCTCTATTCATTTGACTATACACACTGATGTTGTGGTAGGAAAAAAAAGGGTTTTCCTGAGGAGGGGAAAAGGCAATGATGACAGTGCTAAACGCGGTTGGGGAGGAATGAACGGATGAACATTTCATTTATACAACTGTGTCCGTTCCTTACTGTCATGCCTTTTACCAACAGGTGTCGCCAGGTTCTGTTTTTATGCCTGAGGTATTTTCATTTCATTTCATTTGTTTGATTGGTCAATTGGCCGTGTCCAGTGGGTTTTTTTTTGTGGGTTGGTTCTTATGTTTAGTATATTGGTTCGTTGCTTGAATATTTTCGTGTGGGTATGTGGTATGTGAAGGTGTGGTGTGGTGTGTCCATTGTGTGGGTGTGTGTGTGGGGGTGGGGGGGGGGGGGGGATTTTTTTATTGATTTGTCGTGTCTCTTGCTGTTGCCTGTGTTTTTTTTATTTAATTTGCTTTTCTTTCTTCTTCTTCTTCTCTTCTTTCTTCTCTTCTTCTCTCCTCCTCCTCCTCCTACACCCCCTCCCTTCTTCTTTCTGCTTATTTTCTTTTTGTGTTTGTTGTTGTCACAAAAGTGTAAAAAATTTGACTCGAAATTGATATTATTTGCAAAGTACACTGTTATGCTTGCCATTATATTTTTGCGACATTTTCATGGTCCAAAATATTGTACAAAATACATGTTTTGATTTATTATTTTATTTGCAGAGTGATTTGCCGTTGTATAAGACTGTCGTTTATAATGAATGTTTCAATATACACTCATTGAAAATGTTCTTGCGGATGTCTGACTCATGTAAGATTTTTTTCCTTTTCCCCTTAGAATTTGTCGTGATTTTTAGATATGATGTGATGTGATGTGATGTGATGTGATTTGATGTGATGTGTGTGTGGTGTGTTGTGTGTGTGTGGGTGTGTGTGTGTGTGTGTAGGTGAGGTGTAGGTAGTAAGATTAGGGGTGTGTATGTGTGTATGCATGCGCGTGCGTGCGCGTGCACGCACGCTTGTGTGGTTAGTGTGTGTGTGTGTGTGTGTGTGTGTGCGCGCGCGCGCGCGTGGTGGATGTGTGTGTGTGTGTGTGCCGTGTGTCGCGCGCGTGTGTGTTTGTGTGTGTGTGTGTCCTGTCTGAATGCTTGAATTGTCTATGTGTTGCGGTGCGCGCTCGCGAGTGTGGCGCGCAGTTTTGTATGCGTTGGTGTCTCTGTGTGTGGGTGCACCAATTTATATTGTGTGTGTGCGCGTGAATCGATTTGAGTTGGCGTTGCGTGCGCATAGGAGCGCATATGAACATCTGTATATGCATATGCTAGTTTGTGCAATGTGAGTGCGTATGTGCGCGCGCCGTTTGTGTGTGTGAGTGTGGGAATATATGTGTGTGTTGTGTGTGTGTGTGTGTGGTGTGTGTGTGTGTGTGTGCGCGCGCGCGCTTTTAGGTTAATAAGATGTTGGCCTTTTTGCAATGAAGCGAATACTTTAACAGCATGCATGGTTTGATGCGATGATGTATCAAAAATCCATGAGCGCCAAACCGCACCCCCCGGCCCGAGAGTGCCCCTTCACCATCGGCTTTCTCGTTTTTGTGAGCACGTGTTCAGATGAGTATTTTAGTTGTGACAGGTGTTAGATGCGTATTGAAAGATTTTCCTTCCGTTCTTTTTGACCGGAACGGATGCCACCGAATAACTTAATTTGTTGTATTCTTTTACGATTTTCCATGTTCGATGTCTATTGTGTATTTCTTGTTTTAGTTGACAATGTTGTTCTTCTCAAGTTTTTTTGTTTTCGGGATTGCCTGTTGCCGATCTCACAGTGTGCCGTTGAGTATTGGCTGTACAAAAAAGAAATCATGCTCTGAATATGGTAAAAGATTTTCTGCTGCGGAGCAGCTGCTGTTTCGGGTTTAAACCTTTTTACATTCTAATTCTTAGTGTATTTTGCTTCAACTTTGCTTGTCAGAATGGCGATGTGTCAAAATGTTGGCGTGTTAGATATGAACGGTTTGTCTTATTATAACTGTAAAATTACCATTGCAACTGCGTGGTGCTGGAACTGTCCTGGTAGGTTTTTTGGCCACATCCACAAAAACGAAGAGATGTGTTTCAACTATTTGAGAGAAAGTCATACTCTATATACTTGTTACAGGATACCATTTTAGACCAAAATAAAAATTATATTCGTGCAGAATGGGGTTATACATGTTTTTTTTTTTGCGTCGAATAATTCACATTCTCGCGGGGTGGCTATTTTGTTCAATAATAATTTTGAATTTTCAGTTAAAAAATTTTATAAAGACACAACAGGTAACTTTATTTTTGCATCATAAAATGATGGACAAAGAATGTCTTATTGGCAGTATTTTAACGGGACCTAATCGTGATGAGCCAGAGTGTTTATGCAGGAGTTGGAAGATCATATCCGAAAAGTCGGAGCTGAAAATGTCATAATTGGAGGCGATTGGAATTTAGTTCGCAACTACTCTTTAGATTGCTGTAAACTATAAACATAATAATAATCCTAAAGCGCAAGAGCAAGTAGAAAACATGGTGGATAGTTTAGACTTAACTGACATCTGGCGTGATTTAAATCCGGAATTACGTAGATATACCTGGAGGAGAACAAATCCGTGTCAACAGAGTCGTTTAGATTTCTTTCTTATTTCAGACTGGCTTTGCAATTACGTTATAGACGCTGATATCTTACCAGGTTATCGAACTGACCACTCCTTAATTACAGTAACTTTTTAGAACAAGGTAGAGAGATAAAGAGAAATTTATTATGGAAAATTCAAATCTTCTCTATTAAGAGACACTAATTATATAAAAGAAGTAAACCAGGTAATCCAAATGGTTACCGAGGAATATGCAGCACTTCCCTATTGTCGTTGTGGGTTGGCCCAAATTCCTAAATCAGAAATTCACTTTGTTATATCTGATCAACTTTTTCTAGACACATTGCTTATGAAGATTAGAGGTAAAACCATTTCATATGCAACGATGAAGAAACGAAAGATGCAGAAAAAGAAAGACCTTGAAAGTAATATTCAATTACTCGAGAGGAAAGAGCGTAGCGTTATCAAACAAAAAGGCGTTGAGCTTGAAAATGCAAACAAGATTTAATTAGTCTGAGGAAAAGAAAATGGAGGGTGTGCTGTTGCGTTCTAGGGCGAGATGGGATCGCAGAAGGGGAAAGATAACAAAATATTTTTTGTGGACTTGAAAAAAACGTAATTACGTTAATAGAATATAATCAAACTTACGCGTGATGACGGTACTACTTTAAATGATAACGATGAAATTGCTCAGGAAGTTAATAACTTTTACAGAAAATTGTATTCTAAAAAAGGTGTAGAGCCCTGTGAAATAATTGATTTAGTAAAAGACTTGCCAACGTTAACTGAGGGTGAGAGAACGTCTTTGGAGGGAAAAATTACTTTAGAAGAAGCGGGTGCTGCTCTCAAAAATATGTCAAATATGAAAGCCCTGGAGCGATGGTTTCACAGCAGAGTTTTTCAAATTTTTTTTTTCTGGCTGCAGCTTGGTCCATACGTTGTGAGAGCGATCAATGATGGTTATGATAAATGGAATTCTCATCAACACAAAAGGAGGTATTATTGTATGTATTCCAAAGGCGACAAACCTAAAAGACTGATAAAAAAAAAAAACTGGAGACCCCATCTCGCTTTTGAATGTTGTGTATTGTACAAAATAGGATCTACATGTATAGCTAACCGATTAAAACATGTACTTCCTTCTATCATCAATGAGGATCAGACTGGGTTTTATTCCTAAACAGGTATTTGGGAGATAATATTCGTCTTATCTATGACATACTTAATTTAATGATTGTATAAAAAAACAGGTTTACTTCTTTGCCTGGATTTTGAAAAAGCGTTTGACAGTGTAAGTTATGATTTTATGTTTAGGTATTACATGCCTTCGGCTTTGGTCCAAGCTTCTGTCAATGGATACAAACATTTTATACAAATATTAAGTCAACTGTGTCTGTGAATGGGAAATTGGCTGGATGGTTCCCTATTGAGAGGGGGGATGCCGTCAAGGTGACCCAATCTCTCCATATTTATTTGTAATGTGTGTTGAGATTTTGGCAAATATGATAAGACAAAATAAAAGTATAAAGGGAATTCAAGTAGCCGATAATGAAAACAAGATATCACAGTACGCAGATGATACTGAACTATTGCTAGAGGGAGATCGATATCATTTGAGGAATCTATTTGCATTATTGACTATTTTGGAAGAGTGTCTGGACTCATATACTAAACGCAGAAAAAACAAACGCAGTTTGGCTAGGTAGTAAACGAAATTCCCCCTGTTAAGTATATGCCACATTTGAACATAAAGTGGAACCCTCCAAATTTTAAATCTTTGGGCATTTGGTTTACATGTGACTTAAAACAGTGCGAAATTATGAATCTTGAAGAAAAGTTTGCAGAAATTAGAGCACTGTATAAAACTTGGCTCAAAAGACAGATAACGCCTCTCGGCAGAGTAGCAGTGCTTAAATCTATGATGCTTTCTAAACTAACCCATCTATGGATGTTATTACCAAACCCACCGATTATATAATTGATGAAATCCAGAACTTTATATTTAAGTTCGTTTGGGGCAAAAAAAGAGACAGAATTAACAGGAAAACGTCTGTGAAAAGCATAGAACAGGGAGGAATCGGAATACCAAACATAAAGAAGCATATAAATGCTTTAAAAGTAACTTGGATTCGTAAAATCTTATCCAGTAAACATAGATGGAAGAAAGTGCTTGTTTTCGGTGTATGAAAAAGCAGAAATTATCAACAAACTAGGATCCGATCTGCCACGGAGTGAATAAACTAAATAGTTCTGGAGAGATGTACTCGACGCTTACAGAGAGACAGGCAAGATTGTTCGTGTTAAAACTGCGGAAGAATTCTGTTCAGAACCTTTGTTCTGTAATCACAACTTAAAAATTGGGGGCAGATCAACCTTTTATAAAAACTGGGTTGAAAATGATGTATTCTGCATACAGAATCTTCTGGATGAGAACAGTGAATTTTTTGAGTTTCCAATCCTTTGTTGATAAATATAGTGTCAATACGGATTTTGTAACATACAATGGTTACGTTAGTGCGGTGAAAAAGTATTCGAGAGAAACTGGACTAGAAAAAAATACTGTGAAGAAAGTAGGACAAGTAAATTATTACTGAAATCTGTCTTGTTTCAAGAGGAGCCTCACATTACTACGGTTTATTAAATCAGGACACAACAGAACCAGGTTTTTGCAATAAATGGAATGTAAGATTACAGAAGGAAGTTATATGGGTTAAAACTTTTCACAAAATTCGACTGATAAAAGACATAAAGCTAAGATGGTTTCAAATGAGAATTATTAACAGAATATTGGCAACCAAATGTTATTTTGCAAAGCATGGGAATTGAAGAGTCAGAAAAATGCTCTTTTTGTGAGAGAGAAAAGGAAAAACATCAACATATATTTTGGCACTGCCAGCATGTACGAAACTTTTTGGCAAGAGTTTCAAAATGTGGTTAACAGAAAATGTGAATTTTATGAAACTGTTGCTTGATGAAAACATAATCATTTAAAACAAAGGTCTATGCAATTCCCCCCCCCCCCCAAAAAAAAAAAAAAAAAAAAAAGAAAATTATAAAATGCCAAATTTTTAATAACAGTTCTATTTTCCAAAAGGAGTTGTATTTCTTTTTTTTTCCAAAAACTAGGACTCTTTTTATTTCAAAAAGTTATCTTCAAAATTAATCTGTACAATAATATTTGTGTTAGTGGAGAATTGTGATACCAAGAATTTTGAAAGTACCTGGATCCCAAACAAAATTTTTGTCCCTCATAATCTAATTCCACAATTCTTTCTACTCCCCAAACCTGTACTACTTGTGACTTGTCAAAATTGCTTTGTTTAAACCTGGAATTTGTAAAAAACAAAATTAGTAAAGGACAGATACCGCCTCATTAAAGATCTTTCTGAACCCAATCTAGACATAAACTAGTGTCCGTCAGCAAATTGTGACAGTAATGTTTCCTTGTTAACAACTTTAATTCCTTTAATATGCTCATTAGAGCGAATCATTGCGAATCATTAATTACAGAACCTCAGCACAAATTAGTATAGATAAGGGGATGATGGGTCCCCCTGTTCCACCCCTCTCTCAATCAGAAACCATGGGGAAGTTACTGGCCATTGACAGAAATACAGGTAGAAATTTGTGAATCAAAATGTTCTTATCCAATTAATTAAGTCAGCTCCGAACTTGAAAAAATTTAAGGCAGTTATGTAAGAATGACCATGAGACGCTATCAAACGCCTTCTCAAAGTCAACTAAAAAGAGTATACCTGGAATATTTTCCTTATCAGTGTACAATAACATGTCATACATCAACATTATATTCTCTCCAATAAATCTGCCCTTCAAAAACCCTCTTTGACTCTCGTGTATGTGTTGGAAGAACACTTTTCAATCGATTGGCAACACAAGCAGAAGCTATCTTATATGTGGTGTTCAACAAAGAGATGGGGTGCCATTTTTTTCACAAATCTTTTCTGCTTCCCTTCCTTGGGATACATATTATGGTTCCCTGTCGCCTGTAGTTGATAATTGGCCTTTAGCAAAACCTTCATTAATTGATGTACTAGGCAAGTTCTAATTTCTACAAAGAAAAACTTTTACGAAAAATTCACACGGTAACCATCAGGCCCAGGGCTCTTAAAATTTTTTCGGTCTGTTTCAGAGCAGTATGCTGCCTCTTCTAGTGTAATCAACCCTTTCTAATGAGGAGCCTCTCCTCCCTCGGATAATACTGGAGCTCTGTCAGATATTCACATCAGTTACATCTCTATAGCTGTATAATTGTTCATAATTTTTTTTTTACTCAAGGAGTAGACTCTTTTGTTCAGCGTAATGACTTGTACCATCCTCTTTTTCTATAAAAAAAAAAAAGGGGGGGGCTAATTTGGGGGGGGTGTTGTGGATGAATAGATTTTTCAAGCAAATTTCGATTTTTCAAGAGTGCAAAAAAATTTATTCACTCGTTCCCCTTACTAGCCAGTGAAATGCCCGCGCGCATTGCCAGGCCTTCAGTCTGTCACTTACGGTGATTTCTTGGCAATTCTGTGTTTAGGTGGTTTACCAAGGGAGGGTCAAAAATCATAGTTTCTTCTTTGTAAATTCTGTTCAACCGGTTTTGTTTGTTTTTGTTTGTCTTTCGAGTCACTTTCTCCTTGACGTATCCATTTTTTTTTCTTATAAGATAACTATGAAGAGAATTGTTTTTCTCCTTGTATTTCAAGCATTAATGGTGTTCAAAAAAGAGCTGATCTTCAATTTGAAAGTGAGGTTTTCATTACTAATTTTTATGCACATTACCTAAGTTTACTATGGGAGTGTACAGCGCTCAAGCCACTGAGTGTGGACAGAGCAGAGCATCAACACACAGAAAAGCCCCTTTTTATGATGTCGTCAAATGCGGAAATGCCACATCTTTTATTGGTTTGTCAGTTAGTAATGAATACAGGACGCCACTTTCTTATACTGTTGTCCAGTGAAAGGGATGACATAAAAAGTCATTTCCTGGTTCCTGTGGCCACATTGTAGGATGAAACAGGAAACCCCCTTTGTACTGTGGTCAGGGGAGGAACTCTGTCGACATGTGTGGGGGGGGGGAAGAAACAGAACAAGTGTAACCTCATCTTTTTTTTTCTTCTACAAGGACTAATGAATCAAGAACGGTGTTCGCAGATGTGAATCAGTGCAGCGAAGCGTAGTCTGTCTTAGTGAACGTTTCCTATTTTTTTTTTTGCGTCACAGTTGTATACATGTGTTGAAGAATCTTAAATCTAATCGCAGCTGTTGTAATTGTATGTACGTACATGTATTTGTTTTTGTTTTTGTTTTTCAGTGAATATATTCCATACGCCTGGTGGAGTACCCATGTCCTTCCATCATGAATCCGTCCTCCAGTCATTATGGATCCCATGTTTGCTGACAGCTGCTGATGATCTAATCATCATGATAGGGTTTCACCACATTGGCCAACGTCAGTGATTATTGACCTTGCACATCGGTCCAAATACACACAGCCAGGTGTGCTTGGGTCTTGTTTTATTTTAAATGTGGCCGCTCCCTCTGTCAGTGAGCTAATAGAGGACGACAATGGTGTCGCGTTGTTCCTGGGCAAGCAGGGATGTTACGCTATCTCAAGCGTGAAGAGGTGATTCTCAGAGAGGGATCCGCCTCACATTTTTTTTTCCTTTCATGGGAGTAAGTGTCAGAATTCATTTCGCTCTCTCTCTCTCCTCTCTCCTCAGCTCGCTCTCTCTCTCTCTCTCTCGTTCTCTTTTAGGAATCTGTATCCAAAGAAGTCAAGCTTGCACGTATATTTCATGAGATGTTCTGAGGAGTTAATGGATTCGGGTTTGGGGGCATTAACACAAGCATCCATTGTATGTGTTTACATTTTCTTGACTTGTGATCAAACCGACGTCTCTCATGATTGTGTAGCGCAAATTTGGGCCTTGTTCGGATGAGTTGAGAAACTATGTGGGTGATTAAGGTTGTTGGGGAAGCAGATAGGCGCAGGGTCTGCACTGAACTGCCTGTAGCCAGCCTCGGATCTGCAATTATGGCTGCAACTACTGCATGTGCCACCTAAGATGGCAAACATCCGACCATTCCGTATCCACACCCACCTTGAAAAGCACACCACCACCCTTGGCGGCCTTACAATAATAAGAGTGCCGCATAAACCTGATATGGTGTCCGGAATCAGCAAACCGATGACCAGGGGCGAGAACTGTGCCACGTGAGAACCTCCAGCTCTTGGTCCACCTCAGCACCCCACATAGCAAACAAATGGAGTCAATGAAAAGAAATCAACAACAGCGATCAGCACTGAAGGCTTTTCTGGAACGCTAAAAAATGGTGGCAAGGGTTGCAAGCCCAATGTTGGTGACGGTTGGACTTGTTTTCAAACACCATTGGGATGTACACAAAACTGTGGTAAGTCTAACAGCAAGTAACGGCACTCTCTACCGCCAGAGCCCGCCCCAACAATCCTGACGAGAATGCATAAGGCACTGGACTAGAATGACTAGACAACTCCTGCCCTGGACTGCTGCCCCTGCAAAGTATGACGATTCTTCAATCAAATCCAATTTTCAAACGAGTGCTGCGGTCAAAAAAAAACCCAAATGGTTTGCGTCCCCCCCCCCCCCCCCCCGAACAATTCCCCCGCCCCTCGTACAACAGCTCACGTTTGAACACCGTCACACAACGTTCGATTCTTGGTTGTGCCCTGTACATTAATAATCACAACTGCATGCTAGCGCTTGACCAACGTTGACCTATGGGTTATGAGACAAATAAAAGATTCTCCATGTCAAGATGGACACTGCAAAGAGTTGTATCACGTAGGAGCAGGTCTCACTTTTGCGAAGACAGTTAAACTCTGTCTCAAGCGAGACTGACAAAGGAAGAACCGGCTAATATTCCGGCAGCAACGGTGGACACAGTGAAGGCTTACCAAAAAGGTGAAAGGACTCATTGCTGCACAAAAACGGCAACATCCCCCGAGAGAAGGTGCATGCACGTCATCCCGTGATGGTGTAAAAAAACAACAACGGATATTTGTGTCTGCTACAATGGGAAAACCGTGCTGCATGTAAGAAAAAAACTGTCAGTAGCAAAGAATGCGCGCCAGGAAATGAAATGCAACAAACTGGGTCACTTGCTGTTGCACACAGAATCACATTTCAGTTCATAGAGGGTCCAGAAAGACTCCAGCAACAATGCAGAAGATTACTTTCTTTGGGCATGGCTACGGTCCGGAACATACCATCGACAATCTGTAGGTCTTCATTTTTAAACTCAGAACTCAAGCATGAACACACGAAACCCTCACCTCCTAGTATATCGACCACTGGAGTTCACGTTTCTGTGATGCCCAGACCCCATTTTTCAAGCCGACTTTGAGAATTGCACCCACCATACTATCAAAAATCTTGGACCAGTGACATCAACATCTTCAGACTAAAAGGTTTTGCGTTCATTAAACTGTCTCATTGGGAGACCTTTATCCCACCGAAAGTTCAGTTTGGGTAGAAAAACCCTCCAACCTTGGTCGCTATGGCCGGCTTAGCAAAAAAACGCGCGAGATCTACAATATCCCCGTGCATAAACAATGCAGGATCTTAGGACATATGCCAAGGCAAAACAGAGTGACTGGACAAGCCAAGTGGGAACCGGTCCTGTCCAAAGATCTTCTTCCAAACAGTGAAGGGGGTGAAGCAGATCTTTTCGCAAAACCCATCGCAGGATTTGGGCAAAACTGAAGATCAAACACAATACTGAGCTCAAGCCCAACGTTTTTTTGTCCAGACCATCCCAAAACCTCAGAATCCATGCTACCTGACCCCCTCTTGCCCCGCAAGACCTCCTGCTCTCCGGTCGAAGAGAGAGGTAGGCGTCCAATTAGTAGCGGTGAAGACTGACTACACGACAGAAGATAGCACAGTTGTCACTACCCCGGAAAACATGGTCACCCATTTGATACAGCTGATTCCTGACCTGAAGAAAGAGGCTTACATTCCTCCCTGCTACCCCACTTCAAGTCTCAAAGATCCATGGTTCGGCCAAAACAGATGGTGGCCTTCTGTGCAGAACCTCTTCATACGACAGGAAGCTTCCACACCAGCTAATTCAACGTCCATCAAACCCAGCCCTTGCACTCCCTGTAACTGTCTAACCTGCATCCTGGAATTATAGATCATCTTTTGCTTTTGCAAAAACCCCAAGTTTCTGAAACAAAAAACCTAACCCTACAGACCATCTCCAAGCAGTCCCTAAACTATGTCCAAAGCAGCTCCTGCATCCTCAAACAGCGCCTGCAGCTTATATACCCGAAGATCTGCCTGGACCACACAGATATAAGCTTACCAAGCGCCGGTCCTCCTCGAGCATGTTGTGCACCGATATCCACTGGTGAAAATCTACTGAGCATGGTGAAATACCCTCGCGTGCTTGTGAAATGAAAGCAATAGACACCACGTAACCCAGCCTCGGGTACCACGAAAAACCCCCAAAGCAGCCGACATGCTAAACCCCCAGTGAAAGGGAGCTCATTACTGTTACCAGCACAAAACATATAGACATGGACGGTGCAAAGGCCCCATGCTGTGAAAGGAAACAAAGACACAGGCGAAAAGACTCCCCGGTACCATGACACCCGCGACACCCAACATATGGAAACTCGGATTAAAAGCTGCAATTACTCTCTCGGGTCCAAGCTCACTTGGGCGACATCATGACTCATTCGTTATCACGAGGACACAGTCTGTTGATAGCCCACAGTGTTCGCCACCCACAGTCTTCCCCAGACGTACCCTCTTCCAGCTGGGCACCTGAAATGTAACAAAAACGAAAGCAAATGTTGATGGAGTGATTTTAGAAAGAATCAAAAGCTGTACCACCAATTTGTTATCAAAGGTGCTGGACGTAGAACGTGTTGAATCATACAAATATTTAGGAAAACTTTATAGAATAAGCTGAATTTTAAAATCCCATGTTGAGTATGTCCACAAAAATGTCAAACCAGATTATATTGTCTTCGCAAGCTGCGATATTTCATGTGAATACTGACATTCTTCGGACCATTTTATTCATGCTTCTTGGAATCTGTTCCTAACTTTCTCATTTATGTGTGGGGGGTTTGGTGGGGTTGACTGTGAAGAGCAGAATGTGCTTGAGAAAGTGGTGAAAAGTGGGAGGAAAAACATCGTTGGTGAGAGACAAAAAAGTCTGAGTGAGCTATATAGGTGCCGTGTTGTTTGTAAAGCGAAGAAGATTGACGTGTGACCAGACCCACGTCTTGCAAATCAGTATGACCTTCTTCAGTCAGGACGAAGATATCGATCGGTTAAATGCAGAAGTGTCAGATTAAACAAAGTTTTATTCCCCCTGTCCATTGATTTCTGAACCGAGAAGATGTTAATTGAAATCCAAAATTCCTCTATATGAATGTATGTCATATGTGAGAAAATGGGTAATGTGGCTAAATATTGTTATTTGCTGAACGGAATGACCAAGCCAAAAGACGACGCGTTTGACCTCAGATCTTCTTCAAGCAATATAACACACAACACCAACACACACACACACCCCACCCCCAAAAAAACACACAACACACACACAACAAACACAACACACACACAACAACACTCGAAACGCAAATGAAGAACGAGCAATTACTTCTCTTTCTCGAATTTGCGCAAGATGGGTTTTTTTGCGAGTCACATTTTATAGGGTACTATTTGTTTTAATCCAGGGAAAAAGAACGAAGAGGTGATCAGGGGTTATTTCATACATATTTGGCATGGCAATGAATCTCGCCCAACTGAAAGAATTTGGAAAAACCAGTTTACAAGTTT
>JADBJO010013363.1:19656-34656 GCA_016801955.1 Conus betulinus | reverse complement strand
ACCATGCATATCGCTCCCACCTCACAGAAAACCGACCCCAAGGACTGTTGGAAGCCTCATACAATGGTCACCAGGCTGAAGAATTCCAACAGCTGCTGGCCAAATTTCAAGAAATAGTTGATTGAAAAATTCCAAGATGGATACTGACCTCCGTAGGCAGCTCCGAGAAATGGTCATCCTCAAGGATACCGTCGCTGAGACATGCAAAGGAAGTGCTTGGTGCCAAAACTAGAACCGCATGAAGACTGGTTCGACGAAAACGATGACAAGATCAGAGAAGCCCTCCTACTAAGAACAAGGCTTATATCGAGTGGCAGAATGACCTTGTCCTCGTCTCCAAGCGTGAATGAAAAGATTTAAAAAGTCTACAGGCAAAAGTCCAGTCGACCTTCGATGATTGCAGGACCAGTGGTGGCATAAGATTAAAGCGGTTATACGAAGTCCCAGCATTAGCATTGCGGGATACCCACAATTCCAGATTTATTCTTTACGCGCTCTGAGGACCAGTATTTAGCCCTCTATATCGGGCTGACTCCCCGTTGTTGTCCTCGGACGGTTCGACCCTGATCAAAGACCAAGAGGGCTTGAACAAGCGTGGGGCAAGAGCAACTTCAGTAACCTGCTTAACTCGACCCTCATCGGTACGCAGAGCACGATGCAACTGAACCAGATTAACCAGCAGCCAGGTTCAAAGACTCGCTCGCAGAACCCCCGACCATAGACGACAATTAAGAAGGCGATCAGGCAGACGAACTCAGGCAGAGCGTCGGGAGAAAGGACGGCATTCCCTGCCGAGATTTTACAAGGGCGCGGCAGGCCCCAACGCCCTTTTGAAGCAGTGACTCATCGATGTCCTTAGATGCGAGTAATCGGGAGGAAAGAGGAGGGGAGAGCTGATTGATTTCCGTGTCTGCAGAAGAGGTAAGTCTCCTCTGCCTGGAAGAAGGGACGCACACTCGCATGATTGAATACCGGGGGCCCTGAGGGGCATGTCTGGGGGGAACAAGGTCAAGGGAAGAAGCGGCTCTGACTGGGGGGGGGGCTTATGGGTCATGGGCATCATAGGATCGGTGGGGCATATCTATCGGGGGGTACAATGGGGGGCTTCAGGACGGGGGATGTATCAGGGGGGGGTAGCAGCTGTGGGGGATGGGGGGGGGGTCACGACTAGAAGGGCCTTGATGGGGGGCACACGGGGGGGGGCCGTTAGGGTAGTTACTAGGGGGGTGGGGGGGGGGGCAAAGGGGGGGTCAGGCCTGGCAGAAGTTTCCGTGTTGGCACATTACACTAGGGACGGTGGAATATCGATGGGGCCATTGGGGTCGTGCCGGGGTTCCGGCTTCGGGGGGTCTCGGCCTGGGGGGGGGGGTTCAGGGGGTTCCCAACGACACCTTCAAGGGGGGGGCCCCTTGTCCACCTCAAAACATGCCCCTTGTCTCTGTTTTTTTCGGGGGATACGAACCTGGGCCTTTGACACGGTCAATAATTCCTTGACCCCCGAGGGCTCGGGTCGTCCCACAGTTCACTTGTCGTGCCCCTGGGTGCGCGGCCTCCCTGCGCTGCTGTTGCCCGCGTCCGCACTTCGTTGACTTGCCTCGCTGCAGCCAACCACTGGCGGCGTTGACGCGGTTTCGTTACTGCCTAGGACACTGCGCTCGTTGTTTTCCCCTCTTCCGCCGACCCGTATGGAAGGCTTTTGTCCGGGGGGGATGTTCCTGCAGATACATGCCCTCACTCATGCGACCGCCGAACCTCCCGCAATACATTGCCGCGTGGATGTGGCACCTTGCAGTTCCCCTCGACTCCGTCATACGAGCTGGGGGATGCCTAGCGTTCTCGCTAGGAACTAAGGCGCGAGTGTGATCGTGAATATTACTGCCGACAACATGTTAGACCGACCCTCCGCAGGGTTACAGGCAGACCGGTTACATCGTGGGTTTTTCGTGAGAGGGTAAGATAGTTCGCTAGGGCTGCTGTTCTCGTGCGTCACCCATGTCACCCATTGGGGTGGGGGGG
Source organism: Conus betulinus (assembly GCA_016801955.1). NCBI lineage: Eukaryota > Metazoa > Mollusca > Gastropoda > Neogastropoda > Conidae > Conus > Conus betulinus. The sequence continues at coordinate 32,640 of JADBJO010013363.1, read as the reverse complement.
GGGTGTTAGGGGGGGGCGATGGCCTTCGCAGTGGGTTGTGGGGGGGATTCGGGTTGTGGGGGGTGTGGGTTTTTTTTCCAGCTCTCTCCTCCTCTATGGCAGGGACGACCTTTCCTTGTTCATGCCTCAACCGTGTATGTTATTCCCCCGCAGCTGTAGTCGAGAGATGCCAACCGACAGAGAGCACGTCGTTCGGTTTCACACCACTTGGCAGAAGTAATGGTGTCCCATGTCTAGCCCCTACCAGTCTGCGATCATAAAGGGAAGTTAGACTTTTAGCAACCCAAATGCCTCTATTTGTGGTCGGCGATAGAGGATCGGTAGGAGTTTTGACACTGTCAATACTGGAGGCCTTCTCACTTCCGTCACGAGCTTTCCCAAACTGCTGAAACAGTGGGAGCATCGTATCATCAGCCAGGTTGGACGACGGCAGACCACGCCGAACGTGTCGTCTGCCTGGCACGACATGTGAGCATTCGTCAGGCGCAACCTCACGGTGTGAAACAGGCAGGATTCTAGCTCCAGTAAAGCTGTAATGAATGATTCACCTGTAGTGTTCCTACAAGTACCTGGGAAGCACCATCTCCTGTGATGGCTCCCTGGATAAAGAAATCGTCTCTAGATCGGCAAGGCTAGCCAGGCAATGGGCAGACTCCGCACCCGAGTGCTCAATCAACACAGTATCCGACTATCAACGAAACTGAAGGTCTACAATGCGCGGTGGTACTCCCCTCCCTTCTCTACGGTTGTGTAAACATGGACACTGTATCGCAGACACTTAAAAAAACTGGAATACTTTCACATGCGAGCGCTCCGTTCCATACTCGGAATCAGCTGGCAGGACCACATCACCAACCTGGAGGTCCTGGAACGTGCCAACTCCACCAGCGTTGAGTCCATGCTCATCAAGGCCCAACTTCGATGGGTGGGGCATGTCATCCGTATGGAGGAGTTTAGGATGCCAAGACGCCTGATGTATGGTGAGCTACAGCTTGGCAAGAGAAATCAAGGCCGCCCAAAGCTGCGATACAAAGACACTGTGAAAGAAAGCAAACATCCAGTGGTGTCACGTCAAGCCGAGAGAACTGGAGGAGCGTGCTATGGACAGACCAAAATGGAGAGTCTCAGTCAACAAAGCTGCTGCAAACTACGAAGAAGCACGACGCCAGAAGCTCACTGATGCCAGAGAAAAGCGACACAGGGCTGCATCAGCAGTGATCACAACAACGGACTTCCAATGCCCCCACTGTTCAAGACTCTGCGCCTCCAGGCTAGGACTGCAGAGCCACCTTCGCGTGCATCGATGAGCTGCAGAACGTAAATGTCATCATCGGATCCGATGGACAACCACTACTATTTTTTGATCTCTCTTGCATCCTCGAATGGATCCTGAAGCACAGGCTCAAAGATTGTCCCCTACATGTTATACTGGTTACATAATGTTTTTAATATTGAGAAACTTTTTTTTCTCTCTCCACACTTTCATTTTGTTTCGTTCGCTACCCTTCGCTGACTGTTTTGGGGGTGCTGTTGGATTCGTTTTCGAGCCCTTGGTGGTGAGAACACCACAAAATTATGATTGTAGTGTGTCTCTATTTGATGCCAAGAGTACATATACAATCAGCCTTGTCTCCCAGATGAGTCCGATCCTGTGGATGAAAAGCCTAGGAGCAGGCAATACAAATAGATTTGTCTTCAAGAGGGACTACGATGGTTCCCTCATGCAGCTAGTGAAGGGTTTTCATGTTTATAATACATTTTCTTGATTTTATGTTTCCATTGTCTTCATCTTCAATTTCTTTTAAGTTCAAATCTTAGCTAAGTCATTACTATGATGACAGAAGAATTGTTAGCCTGCACTTGCCCCCCACCCACACCCCCCCCCCCCCCAACTTGATTGTTCAGCCAAAAATATCACCATAGAAAAAAGTAAGGGAGGGGGATGTTAGTGATCAGGAAGGAAGGCGGGGGGGAGGGGGGGTCGATCTGAGAATGGGACAGTCATCCCCCACCACCTGCAGAGTGAGATAATGTGCAGAAGATTCGAGAAGACAATCCCCCCCAGATGTTTTGATGTTTGTCAGCACCCATTCCACGAACTACGATCTCCACACCCGTGAAACGCATATGGAGTCGTCTTTTCCCCTGACCACGGTGAGTGGGGAAGAAAAAGGAATGGGGGATTCTGAGGTTCTCTGAAGGAAGGCGGCAAGGAGGATGGAATCCTCCACCCACCCGCCCCCTCCCATTCACCCCCTGCTACCGGTCACTGCACGATCAGATAAAGAAATGATGGAAAGAGAGAGGAGACTGAGAGTAGCTCTACTGTTATGTCAGAGTTCTCGCTCATTCCTTGGAGTCGGCTCATATCAAACAAACACCCGACAGACTGCAGGAAGAGTGTGAGAGGAGGTGGGGGGCTGAGGGGAGAGGATACAGACTGAAAATTGATGTTAGACTGGTAATCCTACCTGCCATTTGAAAGACGAAGAAAGACAGAGAGAGAGAGAGAGAGAGAGAGGGAGGGAGGGAGGAGGGTAAATGGGAGTAGAAGGGAGAGGGGTTGCAGAGGATAGTGTAGCTGGCAATTGTCACGTCACATAATCCATGTATTGTTCGTTGTCAATTTCTAGACATTTTTATTCCAGTCCTCAACAGCCCCTCAGCAGCTGCCCAGTGGTCAGTTGGAACTGCTCTGTTCCTTACTTCTCAGAATTCAGACATCACTTGGCCTGCAACCTGGACATGGAGTGTGGGGTGGGTGAGGATGAACAGGGACTGTCCTACTCTGGACACTGTGGTCCACACAGGCTGACCTTGCATGACAAATGTTACGAGTATGTCAGACCAGGTAGAGTAACCAGTGAATTCTTCATTCCAGTCCACCAGGGACTGATTATGAACAGATTTTGTTTCACCTTTTTTTCTCCTCCCAGAAATGCACTGAGGGACAGTTTGCACATGACTTGTTCTAGGCTGTTTGAAAGCTTTGAATAAAAATACTGCGAGCTATTTAACAGTGTTTTTATTTGCAGATGATATTAAGAAGATAAATTTGAATAAGCCAAGGTCTTGTATAAAATTTTTGGGGGAATAAACTTTTCTCTTGGATATCTTGTAACTCTGGACAAGTTAATGCAAAATGCATTTCGTCTTCTCTTGACTGTCGACATAATGGACACCACAACAGATCAGAGGATCTTTACTTGTAAAATATAATAGCGGCAGTGACTTCATGAACAAAAATATAAGAAGCACCAACTTCTTAGTTTTTGTCATCACAAAACTTCAAGTGCCTTCGTCCATGGTCAGTCTTGACATATACATATGCCTTGGCAGAGAGTGCATGTCAATGACTGATCTATAAAAAAAAGAACTTACTAAACCTGTCACTATTCTGAACATGAAAATTCCAGTCTTGCCACCTACAGTCAAATTAGTCTTTCTTTAAAGGTACGAATAAAAACTGTTCATATCTCCGACACCTTGATTAAGCCATACGTGCCCGAAACCATATTCATATAATTTCGCTTTAACACGTGACACCCCAGTTCATCTTGCCTTTATTATCTAGTTCTTTCAGCATTCTATAAGCTTTATAGGGTAATCTATATTCCGCCATCAGAGTTCATTTTGAGCCAATACTTGATACACTTGACAGTGAACTGCAAAGATATGGGATATCTGTTAGTCTCTCCATACACAAGATCATTTGCTTTTTTCGAAGCAAATAAATAATGAACCTTTTCGCATTGTGCAGCGGCAACATCAAGAGCCCAACAGTTCAACCCATATATTGTAGCACATCGGGGCGGGCGTGTATTTGAACATCAAATAATTTCAAAAAAACAAAGAGCATTATAGAGAGGATTTCATTGCATCGGCTTTCAGCAAAGCTTTTGGCTTCACAACTTCTGCATAAAAAACATGCGCAACGCATTTTTTGGCTCTAAAGCAACAGCACTATCTTTACACATAGCGAACGTGAAACTTAATCGCGTAGAGGAAATATACACCTACATATTTTATATACATTTACGTAAGGGAGAGTATTTGCCCCCCATCGTATGTCCATTTTTCCCGTGAGGAAAGGTAACCCCCTTTTCTGAAAACAATTATATTACTTTTACTCAATTTACTTCAGACTGGAGTGAATCAGCTGCCTTTTCAAACTGTTTTTTTTGGTGTTGGAGGCCTATTACTGTTTTACTGTTACTACCAGCACATTAATGCAAACGTCGTCGGCAAGAAGTAGAATATATATTTCCATAACATCATTTACAAAATGGGCACATCCATGTCTCCAAGAGTTTATCACACCTCACCCAAAGTTAGCTCATTAATGAATAACGAAAACAAAACTGGGTTGCTGCATACATCACCCCAGCTTAACACCTGATTTACAGATCTTAAATAAATTTTAGCGACCCGCCAAGAGAAACGTGGCCAAACGAGTCACAAGACAAAACACCCGACGCGTTTCGACCTCTTAGATCTTCTTCAGGCAAAGACAAACAATAGGGACAACGAAAATGAACGAATTTGGTACTTAGCTTATATCTCTTCGCTCTTCAGCGCAAGGTTAGGCAGGCGGGCGTCGTTGAGGCGCTAACATTTATTTAAGATTTGTTTAGATTTCCGCCTGCAGTATTTCTCACTTTGCAACTAGATCTAACCCAATTTACAGTTGATATAGTCGGTTAAACAGCGCGCCACATCGTACCTTTGCCTTTTATAAAATCATACATACTCATAATGCATTTATACATCTTTCCATAAACACACCGTTTTTGGTTTTTTTTTAACAAAATAGGCCAAGTTTCAAAATCGATGAAAGCAACACACAACGTACGGTTCAGACAAAATTGTTTTTGAATGAAAGCCAATATGTGAACCATATGGTCTATGGTGGAAACGATTTTGTTTAAACCCAGCTTGAAACTCCCCTGTAATGTTATTGTCCTCAACCCACACCTGAAATCTTTCATTAATAATTGCACTGTACAGTTTGCTGCAAACACTGCACAACGAGATTCCTCTGTAGTTCAGACTTCAGAGACTTCAGAGAAAACCTTATCATTCTCTTGTTAAAAGAGAAATTACATCCGTGACCCGTGACCGCGTGCCCTTAAAGTTAAAAACATACATATTATAATTACAAACATGACACTGTAAATTAAAATTAAAATTACTTTCAAACAATATTTATTTTAAGAGGGTAGTGGACTAAGCATGAATGCTTTTTTACATCCAGCCCTCTGGGCAAGAAAAAAAAAATCGATATATAGTAGAAAAAGCAAATCAAACAAAACACACATGAAAAAAATGCAACAATTGCTTGCATGAGAACCTTTGACAAAAAGAAGAAAAGAAGAAAAAGAAAACCAATAAACACCACCACCACCACTACCAACAACAACAACAAGAAAACAAAATGATCAGGGCAGGGGGGGGGGGGGGGGGGGGGGGTGTGAATGGAGAGAGAGAGAGAGAGAGAGAGAGAGAGAGAGAGAGAGAGAGAGAGAGAGAGAGAGAGAGAGAGAGAGAGACGGACGACCGACCGACCGACCGACTGGCGATAGATAGTCAGAGATAAAGGAAGAGAAAGACAATGAAGCAGACATGGAGAAACACCCACAAAAAGCTTTGAAAAAAACACATGAATGGTATGGGATGATCAGTGCAATTTGCGTAGAATTGAGTCAACTTCGAACATCACATATTTGTTAAATTAAATCTGAATTGAGAATTTTCAATACATTTTAGGGTATAGTGCAGTCAAATCTGAGACATTCATAGATATTTTTGAAAATTAGACTTGAATTTTTTTAAAGTTTGATTGATTTTTAGTTCTTGAGGAATATGGTTCCATAGCCAACCTCCGGAATACGCCAACTAGACTTGTATAGATTAATCATTGCAAAAGGGAGTTTATTTTATGTGAATGTCGATAGTCGTTAAAAGTGAACATATTTGTTCATGGATTCCAAGCATTTCCTTATGCATAAAGAGTCCTTTATTGTATAGGAGTTTGGCTTTGAATGGAGAAATGCCTGATTGCTTATAGTCTGAATCTACCAGCGAGGATGGTCGACCCAACGTTACTTTGACAGCTCTTTGTGAAGGCTAATTAGTGGTTTGAGTGAATTATTGCTCGCTGAGTCCCAAAGCGTTGAAGCATAGTCAATAAAAGACTGAATGCAAGAGTGAAAGAAGAGTTTCTTGCATGCAAATTAAAGAAGTACTTAATCCTTTTTAGAAGATGTAGTTTTCTTGCAACGTTTCTAGATAAAAGACTCTTAGTGTTTGGACCAAGTTAGATTATTATCTACTGTTATTCCCAAGACTTTGTGGAGGATGGAGAGCATGTGATTAAATCATGTCCATTTAACCAAGAGATTGATGTTTCTTGGATGTCTCTGCAAAAGTCTGTTTTGGCGGCTCAGAATTACTTGTGTCTAAGGTTTGTATCATCAGCGTACATTTTCGCACTGTTTATTTTTCCAAGTACAATGGCATATCACTGATGTCAAAAATGAAAACAATAGAGGACCTAATAACTACTGACCCTTGTGGGACACCAAATTTGTTGGGAAGAAAATCAGACTTGTATGTGTTTACGTACACAATTTGTTGTCTGTTGCAGAGAAAAGATGAAAATTAGTTTAAGTGTTGTTTGTATGATAGCTACTTACAAAATTAGTTTTCTGAGTAAAAGTTCATGACTTATAACGTCCAAAAGCTTCTGCGAAATCTACAAAGAGAATTCCTGAAAATTGCTTGTTGTTCATGTTTAAGAGCCATCTATCTATACTGCTCAAAACAATTTGAAAGGCCACTACCGCTTTTTAGGGGTACCTTGTTTTAGCTTTTATTTTTTCCAATAACACGGCACTGCACCCACCCAAACGTACTGAATTTGGTTGCATGCCCTGATCAGTCAACTTGAATTTGATCAGAAATCAACCCAGTCTGTGTCATGCACATCACAGCGGTGAACTGAACCGTGAAAGATACGCCAAAAAAAAGGGTTGCGAATCAAAAAGGGCCTGTCGCAAAGGGTTCGTTTCTGAATGCAGGAAACTGTGGCCTTACATAGCAAACCAGTTGCACGTATGCAAAGCAGCCGAGCACAATCTGAACAGACCTGCAGAGGGGTCACTTGTGTGATGTTGCCAGCGACGGCGTTGCAACCGATTTAAAGGCAACGAACAGTGTAGCGGCAAGACCTCAGACGTTTTGTCTCTGGGTGTGGGAACGTATTGCCCCCCCCCCTGCGTGTTCAGATTACCAGATTATCGGTCAATGATTCTGCAAGCCCAGTGCTTGGGCGTGACCCGAGACTGAGTGAGGTGTTTATGCCTGGTGGTTAACGGCTCTCATTTTGACGCAACCATGCCTTGGACCAACGGACTTCACGGCATCGCCCTCATGATCAGGGTATGACCAAGGACGGGCAAATGCCGTGGCAAGGCTTTCAGGAGCCGCGCGTCACGAGGAGGACCGGAGGTTGGGTCGTCGGGGACTTAATTACTTGCAGAAACGCCCAAGATTCAGCATTAGCAGACAGCTTTGAAGAGGTGATGTTGTCCGCTTCAACCAGAACTTAGGAGGCATGAGGTTTGCTGACGCGAAGCAAGATTCGTCCAGCAGGGACACACAAGGGTCCCACCTCCAGGCAGCAGGCAGGACAGGCATTGGTTGTCCTGTCCATATCTTGAGCGGGGCAGAGAGACAGAGCGACTCCGCGCACTTCCGACACAATCAGCATCAGGGCTGTGGCAAGCTGCTAAACGCAGCGCAATGTCACCGTCCACGTGGACCCAGGGACCATTCGGCATCCGCTCGGTTGAGAGAGGCCAACATTACCCTGCGCTCAAAGGCGACCGACCAGCCCCCCCCCCCGTGTGCCCCTGCGTTCTGCTGACCACACCACCAGGCTCACCGTGCCCCTGCTGCTGTTTGGCTTGGGCCACAGCGTCAACTTAGCATCGGGAACCCAGACAGAGAGGATTCCATGTGGGCAAAAGAGTATTGTTTACCTGACTGAACGACGAGTCTCTGCTTTTGCCTTATCATTTTCATGACGGGCAGGAAATGGAGCGAACCGTGTTCTGGCCGGCGGCAAGAAGGAGAAAACACGCTATCACGATGGTCTCGTGAGCCGAGCGATGCGTTGATCGCTATTGGGTGGGGGATCTCCATAATGGTGTGGGGAGCGGGAGGCGATGGCACCGGAACTACAGAAACACCCCCCTGCACCTGGTGTGGAACGGCCTTACAAGGACCTCAATGGGCGTGGGCTACAGGGATGGCGTCCCTGCAGCCCCTTGTGCTGTCCGTGTGCATTTGCAAAGCTATGTTGTCGACCCAGGCGGCGCCGTACGTTCAACTTACAGAGACAACAAGACATCAGACCAACATCGCAACACATTAGGCGGTCGAGTCATCAACATACTTTCTTCAAACAAAAGCAACCTGTTGATTCCACATGGACTGGCTCAGCCTGCACCACCGGACACGGATGCTTAATCCAATCCCCATGAGCACCTAATGGGATGCGTTGAGATGGGGCCGTGCGATCTCCTAATCCCACGGCCTTCCCCCCCCGTCATACGCAGGTCACCACCCCCCGCCACTCTTGTTGTACCTCACAACCAAGCGTTCTGTTTTCCAGTTCCTTGAGCAGTTAGCTAGCACCCCGGCAGGCAATTACCCCAGATGATGACTCTGAGGGACTATCTGACTCAATCCATGAGGCATAAGGTGCATCGCGTGCATCCACGCAAATTAAAAGCGAGACGCCACACACACGTGTACTGGGACTGTTGTGTTTTGTGTTATCTCTGGCGTTCTGGACTTTTGAAAAGATGGGTCAGTGGGACTTCAAATTAGACCAAAAACATGCTGTTGCAGTGCACATTCAAGTTTGTCATTAATCTTGTAGCGGGTATTGGTGTTTTTTTGATTAATGGCTGAAGTAAAGTTCGAAAAAAAGGCATTGTTTTGAGTTGTTTCCGTTCTTTGTTGTGAAAATAGCGATAGAGAATTTCCAAAGGCTCCCTTTTCAGTGGTTGTGAGCAGGTATATTAATTTAGTTAGCACTGTGTGGCACGAATGGTTTTCGCTGAACCCCTGATTGATTTGGGGAGGATTAAATCCATATTTTTTTCTGCATGGGAATGGAGGGACATTTATTGATGTGGAGTTCTAATGGCTTAGAAAGAACAATCTGATACAATCGAAATAGGTTGTCCCTGTAATTTGATGGATCAGTACAGTGTTTCCTGATTTGGTATATTGGTATGATTTTTGCTTTTTTTAAGGTATCGTGGAAAAAGCATTGTTTATCTATACGAGGATTGTAAATGGGTAAGTTAACGTTTCTTTACTGTGATAAACGGGTGCAGAGAGCTTTAGAATTTTCCCCAGCTATACCGTCAATTCCACGAGTGGCTGTCTGCTTCAATCGCCTGAAGGGACACAAAAACCGAATGAACATCTAGAAGGCTGATATCTAAATCTGAATGGAGGGCATTGTTTTTCCCCCCTGCCGTATTTTTTTTGTAAATTCTTCTAGGGTCATTATCGTTTTGATTTATCATAATGCTTATTTGATCTGCTACTGTTGTCTAAAATGGTGATTTAGGTTTACTGGTAGATACTATCATTCATCGTTATGTTTGGAACACAGGAAATATGTTATATTGTTAAATCCATGGATGGACATGGGCTTTCCATACGGACTTGCTGTCTTTCTTTCACTAATTAAGATTAGAAAATATATTTCTTTTTTCTGCCTCTCCATGAGAGATGTTACATAGATTTCCTCTCTTGTTTTTTTTTTATATTCTTCATAAGGGGCCATTGTTTAACAGGTACTCTCTTTGGTAAATAGCGTTCTGTATCTCTTTTGTAAGCCAAGGAGGTTTTATCCCGATGGCTTGACTCTTTGGTTTTGAGCGAGGCATGTTTGTTGTATACACTATAGAAGATGGAGTACCAAACTTTCTAGAGCCTGATTAGGTTCTGTATATTGTGATACCACTTTATTTAGAGGGGATTTTAAAAGGTCAGTCAGGAGAGAAATTTGTCACTATCAAATTTTGAAGTTTTCTAAAGGTAATCGTTGTATGGTTTAACCTTGGAATTCTGATACCCTTTTTTTGACTAAGTGCAACAAATTGGAAGGGAAGTGATCACTGTATCCATAAACAGGTACACTTAGTCCCCTCAAGAATGGTTTTCTGGATTGTAACATATAATATGGTGTATCAGTGTTTCAGATGTCATCAGTGACCCTCGATTAGTAGTTTTTGGATTAGCTGTGTAAGACCAAAGTGACTCAAAAACATAGTTCCACTGTTTTTTTTATTTTTTAGTAGATCTATATTCAAAATCCCAAATATCATGATGTCTTTGGATTCATCATATGCGGTTTTCCATCATTTAACGTGAAACGGGTCAATCCAGTCGGCTGTTCGGCTGGATTCTGTACAGAGACAGACAGAGAGAGACAGAGACAGAGACAGGACACACAGACAGAGAGAGAGAGAGAGAGAGGTGATTTATCATTAAATATCATTAAGATAAGACATAATTATTCCAGACATTTCTATTCCTCACACTGCTTCCAGGACATGCACACATAACACCCACACATACTCCCACTTGCTCACAGACATACACACATGCGCACATGCTTATTATATCAGCACATGTGATCCGCCCATCCTCTTCTTCTTACATCTGTATGTGTTTAAAAACGCAATGGATTTGAACACAAAGCTCTTTTTTGTGCGCATCAGCTTAACTCTGGGAACACGAAATCATCTGCCTGATGTTTAGATTGGGTTACATTGCCCTTTTTATATAAATGGCACAACAATTGATTCACACCCAACTTTCAGGATATACGCCTCTATCAACACAGAGTTTTGAGAATTTTACCAAAAATTCTATTACCAAATTTGATTTGGAGGCATTTTAAATAAAGTCCCCTAGATTTTTATCTGGACCGGCAGCCTTGCGACTTTTCAGTGTTTTTAGCGCAATCAAAATTTCTTCTACTGAGTAGGTTGATTACATTATTTTTACACATCATCATCATCATCATTATCATTATTATTATTATTATTATTATTATTATCATCATCATCATCATCATCATCATTGTCCATAAACATCATCATTTTTTTACAGTATCATAAGCACTTTGGTTAATATTACTTTTTCCCCCCTGAACCAGAACTTTGTCAAACTTGTTTCTTCTTTCTAACAAATTCTTTAAAGTGTGCATACCAATCGTTTATGGTAATGTCATTCGAAATCTGCCTTCTTGTTGTAGATATTTTACGCACAGATTCCCCAGAATTTCTTCTTGATTATTTACAGATCGTAATAAGTCAGTTAATAAGTGGCATTGAATTGTTTCTCTTTTCCCTCTTTAACAAATGTTTGCATTCACGTCTTACTATACATAAAGAAGTGCGATTAGGTGGAGACAAAACAGTATGCTTAAATTCTCTCTCCAAAAATTGCGTACAGTTTTCTCTTTCACAGGACAACATTCTTTATCATACCAGTCGTCATCTTTCACGCACTTACCAGTAGTGTATATTTGTTTCTTCATAAAGTCTTCCGCATCTGTTATGCAATGATTAAAATCTCAATGCTTCGTTACATTCATCATATATATTAAACTGATTGCCATTTCAAACTGACTTTGCGTGTCGTTTGAAACAAAACCACGTTTGTTCTCTGAACACATCGCCATGGGTTTTCGCTCCCATATAAACTTTTCGAAACCTATGTACACCCAGCCCTTTAACCAAATCTTATTATCCATAGGGAAGTGAATACGTAATTCCAAAGACAAATGGTCAGATTCAATTCTATCACACACATTCATTCTGATGCTATTAAGAACTCTTGAATATAGATCATACGGACAATAACAATATAATACATCTACACTGTTACCATTATCAGTTATGTACGTGTAATGACCTTGAAGGTGATCCACACACACACCATTCAAACCATACACAGGTCTAAAACAGAGCGCATGTTAAAGTAACATTTTGCCATAAATTATTGAGCACACGGTCTTCAGAGTTTTTCTGTTCATGTTCAAAGGGATCATCACTCAAAATGTTGATCTAACAAAGTCACACACATTGGATTATAAGTCACATGAAATAGTTGAAGTTCTACTAGTTAAATCTCCATTTAATTAATATGTACATATCAGGTTCTTCATTATTGAAGCAGTCACAACAAAAATCTTCAATAAATAAAGAACCACCTTTTACAATCAAAATACACATAATATGGGTGAGCTCTCTGGTGGTGTGTATATAAGGACAAACATACATAATGTGTCTAGCAAAGCCGAAAGGCATTTATTCCAACACAAAGCGTAAAAAGAGATGAGACTCCACACATACTCCTATAGGTTTGACAAATTGCAACATAGCCGAGTTCTTACCAAAACATGTAATTCCACTTGAACGTCTTCCGTGTGCCGACAGTTTAACAGCGGCCTTACAAAACAACGTGTCCCCTTTAAAAATAGGCAACTGAAAAATCTTCTACAAACGTCTCAACTAAACAGACAAACAATCAAAGAAACAAATATTCGCGACAAAATCATAATCATGAATTTTTGTGAGTATGTCCATTAACGTACCAATGAAGGAAAAGGAAAAAGTTTCGTTTTACATACATTAACATCATCAAACATTTTTCAACACTGACGAGGTCAATCTACACACATTCCCATTTGACACATCGTCAAAAGAGCTGGTTCACGTGTACCGGCGACACAGAAGCCTCTTCACAGAACACGGGACGCACAGTTCTCACGTCACGGCGCCCAAATCGCGCTGACCTGCCCTAGCGCTGTTCTGACCAAGGAAACCGGCGTGTCGACGAAATCAGTGTTCGTTCCTCCACAGCCAGCGGCACAAAAAACGAGGATAA
>JADBJO010013363.1:0-17277 GCA_016801955.1 Conus betulinus | reverse complement strand
GCGTAGAGAAAATATAACACCTAAATATTTAGTATACATTTACGTAAGGGGATATTTGCCCCATCGATATGTCCATTTTTCCCGTGAGGAAAGGAACCCACTTTTCTGAAAACACAATTATATTACTCTTTACTTAAATTACTTTCAGCTGGAGTGAATCAGCTGCCCTTTTCAAAACTGTGTCCATTGGGTTTGGAGGCCTATTACTGTTTCAGACATTAAGCAACGTCGTCGGCAAGAAGTAGAATATATATTTCATAACATCATTACAAAATGGGCACCATGTCTCCAAGAGTTTATCACCTCCAAAGTTAGCTCATTAATGAATAAAGAAAACCAAAACTGGGCTGCATACATCACCCAGCTTAACACCTGATTTACAGATCTTAAATAAATTTTAGCGACCTGCCAAGCGAAACGTGGCTAAACGAGTCACAAGACAAAAACACGACGCGTTTCGACCTCTTAGATCTTCTTTCAGCAAGACAAACAAATAGGACAACGAAAATGAACGAATTTGGTACTTAGCTTATATCTCTTCGCTCTTCAGCGCAAGGTAGGCAGGCGCTGAGGCGCTAACATTTATTTAAGATTTGTTTAGATTTCCGCCTGCAGTATTCTCACTTTGCAACTAGATCTAACCCAATTTACAGTTGATATAGTCGGTTAAAAACAGCGCCACATCGTACCTTTGCCTTTATAAAAATCATACATACTCATAATGCATTTATACATCTTTCCATAAACACCGTTTTTGGTTTTTTTTAACAACAAAATAGGCCAAGTTTCAAAATCGATGAAAGCAACACACAACGTACGGTTCAGACAAAATGTTTTTTGAATGAAAGCCAATATGTGAACATATGGTCTATGGTGGAACGATTTTGTTTAAACCCAGCTTGAAAACTCCCCTGTAATGTTATTGTCCTCAACCCACACCTGAAATCTTTCATTAATAATTGCACTGTACAGTTTGCTGCAAACACTGCACAACGAGATTCCTCTGTAGTTCAGACTTCAGACTTCAGAAAAACCTTATCATCTCTTGTTAAAAAGAGAAATTACATCCGTGACCGCTGCCCTTAAAGTTAAAAACATACATATTTTAAATTACAAACATGACACTGTCAATTAAAATTAAAATTTACTTTCAAACAATAAAACATGCGTGTATCACAAAAATGGGAATTTCATTTTTACTCCTTTTTCAGTAGTACAAATAAAACATGCACTCAGCCACACATAATGATATATACATACTCTGGCAAGAAAAAAAATCGATATATAGTAAAAAGCAAATCAAGCAAACACACATGAAAAAAAATGCAACATTGCTTGCATGAGAACCTTTGACAAAAAGAAGAAAGAAGAAAAAGAAAACAATAAACACCACCACCACCATTACCAAACAACAGCAACAAGAAAACAAAATGATCAGGGCAAGGGGGGGGGGGGGGGGTTGAATGGAGAGGAGAGAGAGAGAGAGAGAGAGAGAGAGAGGAGAGAGAGAGAGAGAGAGAGAGAGAGAGAGACCGACCGACCGACCGACCGACCGACTGGCGATAGATAGTCAGAGATAAAGGAAGAGAAAGACAATGAAGCGGACATGGAGAAACACCCACAAAAAGCTTTGAAAAAAACACATGAATGGTATGGGATGATCTGTGCAATTTGCGTAGAATTGAGTCAACTTCGAACATCACATATTTGTTAAATTAAATCTGAATTGAGAATTTTCAATACATTTTATGGTATAGTGCAGTCAAATCTGAGACATTCATAAGATATTTTTGAAAATTAGACTTGAATTGTTAAAGTTTGATTGATTTTTTTTAGTTCTTGAGGAATATGGTTCCATAGCCAACCTCCGGAATACGTCAAACTAGTCTGTATAGATTAATCATTGCAAAAGGGAGTTTATTTTATGTGAATGTCGACGGTCGTTAAAAGTGAACATATTTGTTAGAGAAAGTGGAGCATTTCCATGGATTCCAAGCATTTCCTTATGCATAAAGAGTCCTTTATTGTATAGGAGTTTGGCTTTGAATGGGAGAATGCCTGATTGCTTATAGTCTGAATCTACCAGCGAGGATGGTCGACCCAACGTTACTTTGACAGCTCTTTTGTGAAGGCTAATTAGTGGTTTGAGTGAATTATTGCTCGCTGAGTCCCAAAGCGTTGAAGCATAGTCAATAAAAATACTGAATGCAAGAGTGAAAGAAGAGTTTTCTTGCATGCAAATTAAAGAAGTATTTAATCCTTTTTAGAAGATGTAGTTTTCTTGCAACGTTTCTAGATAAAGACTCAAAGTGTTTGGACCAAGTTAGATTATTATCTACTGTTATTCCCAAGATTTTGTGACTGGTTACTTCTTCGACGTTTTCGTTAGAAATGCAAAGTACTGGCAGATTTTGGCTTAGAGTTTGACGTTTCTGTCTTGTAGTTATCATCATGTATTTAGTTTTATGAGAGGATGGAGAGCCATGTGATTAAATCGTGTCCATTTAACCAAGAGATTGATGTTTTCTTGGATGTCTCTGCAAACCTGTTTGGCGTCAGAATTACTTGTGTCTAAGGTTGTATCATCAGCATACATTTCACTGTTTAGGGTACCTTGTTTTGACTTTATTTTTTCCAATAACACGGCACTGCACCACCCAAACTTACTGAATTTTGGTTGCATGCCTGATCAGTCAACTTGAATTTGATCAGAAATCAACTCAGTCTGTGTCATGCACATCACAGCGGTGAACTGAAATGTGCACATACTGCACGAAAAAAAAAAGGGTGCAAATCAAACAGGCCTGTGCAACAGAGCACATCTGAACTGCAGGAATACTGCAATGCACGTGCAACCCATGTCTTATCTGAACACAGGTCAGCCAGTTTTGAGAGACTGGTGGGCATTTATGCCTGTGTTTACGGCACTTTTGCAACCATGCCTCGGAGACAACGACTGAGTCAGGATGACCAAGGGCGGGCAATTGCGTGGCTTCAGGAGGGGGCGTGGGGGTGCGAGAGGTGGGTCGTCGACTGTCAGTCGCCCATTCAGTCATTCAGACTTTGAGAGACCGCTTCAACCAGACAGGAAGTGTTGCTGAGCGAAGACGTCCAGGACGCCCAAGGTCCACCTCCAGGCAGCAGGACAGGTTTGTTGTCCTGTCAGCTCTGAGGCAGAGAAACGGCCACTTCCGACACACTCAGGGGGCAGCTGCAAGCGTTGAGAGAGGCACACCTGCGCTCAAGACGACCAGCCGTCTGTCCTGTCCTGACACCAGCTCACCGTGCTGCTTGTTTGGCTTGGGCCCAGCGTCACTTAGCATGGACCAGAGATCAGTGGGCAAGAGTATTGTTTACTGACGAGTCCCTGCTTTGCCTTATCATTTCATGACGGCAGGAACCGTGTCTGGCGGCGGCAAGGAGAACGCTATCACGATGGTCTCGTGAGCGAGCGTGATCGCTATGGTGGTGGATCCATAATAATGGTGTGGGGAGGGATGGCACGGAAACTACAGAACCCCCCTGCACATGGTGCAAGGCAACCTCAATGGCGTGGGCTACAGGGATGGCGTCCTGCAGCCCTTGTGCTGCCAGCGTTGCAAGCTATTGGACCAGGCGCGGTACTTCAAGACGACAACATCAGACTCACAGGGCTCGAGTCGTCAACAACTTTCTTCAGCAGCAACCCGTGATCCACATGGACTGGCCAGCCTGCTCACACCGGACTTTAATCCAATCGAGCACCTATGGGACGTGCTGGGTCGGCGACTTCGAAGCAGTCACCCCCCGCCAGTTGACCTCAACCAGCTGTTCCAGTTCCTTGAGCAGGAGTGGCAGGCAATACCCCAGATGACTCTGAGGACTCTGACTCAATCCATGAGGCAAAGGTGCATCGCGTGCATCCACGCAAATGGCGGACACACACGTTACTGACTGTGTTTTTGTGTATCTCTGGCGTCCTGACTTTTGAAAAGATGGGTAGTGGACTTGAAAGTGACAAAACATGCTGTTCAAATCAATTTTGTCATTAATCTGTGTCATTGGTGTTTTGATTAATGGCTGAAGTAAAGTTCGAAAGCATTGTTTTTGGCTTGTTTCCGTTCTGTTGTGAAATAGCGAGAGAATTTCCAAGTGGCCTTTCAATTGTTTTGAGCAGTATATTAATTTACTTAGCACTGTGTGGCACGAATGGTTTTCGCTGAACCCTGATTGATTGGGAGGATTAAATCATATTTTCTGCATGGGAATGGAGACATTTATTGATGTGGAGTTCTAATGGCTTAGAAAGAACTGATACAATCGAAATAGGTCTGTAATTTGATGGATCAGTAGTGTTTCCTGATTTGTATATTGGTATAATTTTTTGCTTTTTTAAGGTATCTGGAAAGCATTGTTTATCTATACAGAGATTGTAAATGTAAGTTAACGTTTCTGCGATAACGGGTGCAGAGAGCTTTAGAATTTTCCAGCTATACCGTCAATTCCACGAGTGGCTGTCTGCTTCAATCGCCTGAGGGAGACGAAAACAGAATGAACATCTAGAAGGCTGATATCTAAATCTGAATGGATGTTTTTTCCCCTGCAGTATTTTTGTAATTCTTCTATGGTCATTATCGTTTGATTTATCATAATGCTTATTTGATCTGCTACTGTTGTAAAATGGTGATTTAGTTTACTGGTAGATATATCATTCGTTATGTTTGGAACAGAGGAAATATGTTTTATTTGTTAATCCATGGATGGCTTTCCATACGGACTTGCTGTCTTTCTTTTCACTAATTAAGTTTAGAAAATATTTCTTTTCTCTGCTCTAATGAGAGATGTTACTTTATTTCTTTGTTTTTTGTATTCTTCACGAGGGCCATTTTTAACAGGGTACTCTCTTTGGGTAAATAGCGTTTGTGTATCTTTTGTAAGCCAAGGAGGTTTTATCCGATGTTTTGACTCTTTTTTGTTTGGAGCGGGGCATGTTTGTTGTATACACTATAGAAGATGGAGTTACCAAACTTCTAGAGCCTGATTAGGTTCTGTTATATTGATTACACTTTATTTAGAGGGGATTTTAAAAGGTCAGAGAGAAATTTGTCACTATCAAATTTTGAAAGTTTCTAAAGGTAATCGTCGTATGGTTTAACCTTGGAATTTTGATACCCTTTTTTGACCAAGTGCAACAAATTGGGAAGTGATCACTGTATCCATAAAAAGGTACACTAGTCTCAAGAATGGTTTTTTTCTGGATTTGTAACATATAATGGTCTATCAGGTTTTCGATATCTCAGTGACCCTCGTAGGAGTTTTGATTAGTTGTGTTAAGACCAAGTGACTCAAAAACATAGTTCCACTGTTTTATTTATTTTTTAGTAGATCTATATTAAAATCCCCCTATATCATGATGTTTTTTCTTTGGATTCACATGTGCGTTTTTCCATCATTAACGGGGGGGGGGGGGGGGGGGGGGGGGGGGGGGGGTTGGGGGGGGGTTGGGGGGGGGGGGGGGGGGGGGGGGGGGGGGGGGGGGGGAGAGGGACAGAGGACAGAGAACCACGAAACAGACAGAGAGAGAGACGGGAGGAGGTGATTATCATTAAATAATCATTAAGACTAAGAATTAATCTATTCAGACATTCTATTCCTCACTGCTTCCATTACCCCCCCCCCCCACCCCCCCCCCCCCCCCCCCCCCCCCCCCCCCCCTGGACATGAACACAACACCCACACCATACTCCGCTGCTCACAGACATTACACACATTGCGCACATGCTTATTATATCATAGGTGATCGCCACTCTTCTTCTTAAATGGCTATTGTTTAAAAAACGCACGATTTGAACACAAAAGCTTTTTTTTGTGGCATCAGCTTAACTTGGGGCACGAAATTTATTGCCTGAGTTAGATTGGGTACATGGCCCTTTTACTAATGGCACCAACAATGAGATAACACCACTTTCAGGATAGACGCCTCTATCAAACAGAGTTTGCGGAATTTGGACCAAAATTCTATACCAAATGTGATTTGGAGGAATTTAAATAACAGTCCCCTATTGATTTTATCAGGACCGGCAAGCCGGTGCGACTTTTCAGTGTTTTTAGCGCAATCACAAATTTCTTTATGAGTAGGTTGATTACATATTTTTAAAATGCATCTCTCATACATATTATTATTATTATTATATTAGTATCACATCATAATCATCATCATTGCAAAACATATCATTTTTTCCAGTATCAAAGCACTTTGGTTATTTTACTTGTGTTCCCTGAACCAGACTTTGTCAAAATTTTTCTTCTTTTAACAATTCTGTAAAGTTGTGCATACCAAATTAGTTTAGGGTAATGTTCATAGAAATCTGCCTTACTTGTGTAGATAATTTTTACGTCACAGATTCCCAGAAAGAATTTCGTTCTTGAGTATTTCAGAGCGTAATAAGTCAAGGTTAAAAAGTGGCATTGGGATTTGTTATTTTCTCTTTAACAAAATGTTGCATTACGTCTTACTACATAAAGAAGTCGCGATGTAGGGGGAGGACAAAAAAGTATGCAAAGTTCTTCAAAAAATTGACGTACAGTTTTCTTTCAGGAAAACATCTTACTACCAGTCGTCAGCTTTCACGCCACTTACCAGTGTATATGTGTCTTCTTCATACAAGTCTTCAGCATATGTGATGCAATGATTAAAATACTCAATTGCTTCGTTAAATATTCATAGCTAGTAAACTGATTGCCATTTCAAACTGACTTTGCGTGTCGTTTGAACAAATGTGGTACTCATGAACACATCGCAAGGGTTCACTCCATATTAAACCTTTTCGAAATATGGAAACACCAGCCCGTTAACAACTTCTATTACCATAGGAAGGGAAACGTAATCCAAAGACAAACTGGTCAGATTCAATTCTAGCACCAAACATTCATGTGATGCTATTAGCAAACTCTTGGATGTTTAAAAGTGGTTATTGTTCTTGATACATTTCAAACTTGTTAATAACCTTTTCCAGTTCCACTAGAGGAAAACAACGCTAGACTGATATAGATGAATAATATATTTGTATGTTAATAGGTGACAAACTGTTATGTCCACTGGGACTAGTTTGAAATCTTTTCCCACTCTACGTGTAAAAGAAGAAACATCTTCTGGGGAACGTTAATGTATTCAGTTGTCAGAAATGACAACACGAAAGAAAGAAAAAACCTAAACAGGATAGTTGGTTGGTTTGTCTGTATAATTTTTGTCATCTACGTTTTTTCTTTCATTTTAGACTATAAACGCATTTACTGAGTATGGTATTAATGGTATGTTTAATAACCAAAAACGAAAAAAAGAGGAAAAAAAAAAACCAGAACCACACAGAAGGGGAAAAGGAAGGGGGAAAGAGTGAGGACAGGAGATGTTATGGGGGTGGTGAATGGGTAGACCCGGGTTAGGTGTTGCGAAAGAGTTTTCAAAACCCTACCAACTGGGCCCTATGAAAGACCACTGAATCGTATAACGGAACATTTTGAAAAAAAAAAGTTGATTTACGTTGATCCAAGTTTCTGTCCAGTAATGGTATTTTGTAAGTGAAGTCTTATTCTGCACACACACACACACACACACACACACACACACACACACACACACACACACACACACACATAGCTATACAAGTATCAACTATTTTCATTACTGTGGTCTGTCAACCTGACAACCATTTCACTAATTAATGAAGCAGTTTTCAAACGTATCTATTATATAAAGCTGAGTTTGTCTGTCTGTCTGTTCGCTTATACACGCCCACAGTTTTAGGTCGATCGCCACCAAATTTGGTATCAAGTATCCTTGGTGTCCTACAAACAGTACCGTTGGTCGGCGATCACGTGACGCATTGCAAAACTGGACATCGGTACACTACACGACAGACAAACTCACCGAGGCGAGACGGCGTCGAAGCGCATAAGCGCTAGTAATACTATATTTCCATAGTTTCTGGTGTTCCTGGATAGGACGTACAGCTGAACAGGAGTGGGAAGATGGACATTGTGGGAGCGAGGAAGAAAAAAGGCCGGGGTGTAGGAGAGGGGTTGGTGGTGAAGGTTGATGGTCTCTTAGATTGTAACACACACACACGCCCCCCCCCCCCACCTCCCCCTATATATATAGATATATATATATATATATATATATATATATATATATATATATATAAGATAGGATGGTAAAAGGAAGTTTTAAAATCAACAGGTCTGTTTCGAGCGCTCGCTCTCCTCAGGATCCTGAGGAGAGCGAGCGCTCGAAACAGACCTGTTGATTTTAAAACTTCCTTTTACCATCCTATCTTTAATAAGTGTTGCTCCCAAGGGGTTGAGCACTTTAAGAATTTTATTAGGCATTTTTGTGGTATTTTTGGTTATATATATATATATATATATGTGTGTGTGTGTGTGTGTGTGTGTGTGTGTGTGTGTGTGTGTGTGTGTGTGAGAGAGAGAGAGAGAGAGAGAGAGAGAGAGAGAGAGAGAGAGAGAGAGAGAGAGAGAGAGAGAACGAACGAACGAACGAACGAACGAAATGTTGTTTAATGAGGGAAAAGAAAAGCACAAGCCAGTGGCTTTTTTTCCATCCAGCCCTCAAACAATAAATACATGGAAGAAATCATTGCACAGAACTGCATATAAACTCATAAACAACAATGAATACATAGCTATTTAGAACAACAGAATGCACAATATAACTAGAGGAAGAGAGTGTGGGAAAGAGGGAGGGATGGAGAGTGACACAAAGAGGGAGGCAGGTGGGGACTTGGAGACACAGAATAAAGAGACAGAGTCTCTGACACAAGGCGAGAGAGTTGAGGAGGAGGAGGTGGAGGAGGAGAGGGAGGAGGAGGAGGAGGATTAAAAAAAATGCCACATCAAAAACGACAAACTACAATGAAAGAAGAGTCGTAAAAAATCAAGTCATGCAATAAAGAAAAAAAAAGAGCTGAAAGACACCAGACATGCCCAACTCAGCAGCAGCAAACAACAATTCCATACACGTCCCCCCCTCCCCCCCCCCCCCCCCCCCCCCTCCCCATTTCAAGAACGACGAGAGAAGGAAGAAGGAGATCAACATAGGATGACAAAATGAGATAGACACACAAAAAGAGAGGGAGACAGAGACAGCCAGACCGAGAGAGAGAGAGAGAGAGAGAGAGAGAGAGAGAGAGAGAGAGAGAGAGCAGTCATGGTTTCAACCAAAGTGGATAGCACGCATTTTCAAACATTTGATGTGAAGACTTGTCACACGGCGGTGAGCATGAGAACCGTTTGAGTGAAAAAAAAAAAGTCTTCGTACATCGGATGAAACAGAAAAGAAGCATGAAGAGAGAGAGAGAGAGAGAGAGAGAGAGAGAGAGAGAGAGAGAGAGAGACCAAAATTTGCCACACCACAAATGACAAAAACAAATGAAAGAAGGGTAGTATCAAAATCAAGTCATGCAATAAAGAAGAAAGAAACTGAAAACACCAGAAATGCCCATCGCAACAAAACAGCAATGCCCCCCACCACTACCCCCCCCCCCCCCCCCCCCCCCCCCCCCCCCCCCCCCCCCCCCGCCCAACATCAAAAAACAACAGGAGGAAAGAAGTAGATCAACATGGGATAACAAACCCGACTCATGGAATTGTGTTTTCTAGTTCAGTTAATAATATCGAGTGATACTTTCTTTGAACATGTTGAGACTGATATTAATGTCGATTTTATTAATAATGGCATTTCACAAACAACTCCCTGAGTAAATCAGACTAGTTTTAAAAAGATCAATTCTAGGACGCGGTGGTACTATCCTAGACGAATGGTTATTACTCTTTTTTGGAAACATATTAGTAAGGGAGTGTGGGGCTCTTCCGGACAGTATTTTGAACATGAAAACAGCTTTGTCGTACTCTACTTTCATTTTTAATGGCAAAATATTCAATACCTTATAATCAGACGCTAACAGAGTCGACGGCTTTAGAAGAACCAATTCTAAGGCTCGTCTATGTGGACTTACTAGAAGTTTCATGATATTACTGCTTGCTGAGTCCCAAGCAATTGAAACATAATGTATGTAAGATTCTATGTAAGCACAGCAGGACATTTTTCGACTGTGTAGATTCAAGAAGTTTTTCACTTTAAAGAGTTGATAGATCTTTTTAGAAATAATGTTACATATCCTTGTAATATGATCTGACCATGACAAATTATTATTATCAATGACAACTCCAAGAATTTTATGGCTGTTAGTTTTCTTCAATTTTTTTTTCCATTTAAGTAAAGAACAGATAACTTATCAGGAAGATTTTGACGTTTTTGTCGAGTTGTTATAAGCATGCATTTCGTTTCTGTGGATGTGGACACATGTGATTAAGTTTAGACCAGTCGACTAGGTGGTTAATATTTTCCTGATGAGCTGTTGAGACCTCAGCGACATTGGTGCTACTGATGAGAGAGAGAGAGAGAGAGAGAGAGAGAGAGAGGAGAGAGAGAGAGAGAGAGAGAGAGAGAATAAACAGTGAGAGATAGAAAGGAAATCACAATGAGAAATAAGGACAGAGAGAGAGAGAGAGAGAGAGAGAGAGAGAGAGAGAGAGAGAGAGAGAGAGAGAGAGAGATGATGATGATGATGTTGAGACTTTAATGTGTAATTGTTTTGCGTATTAAGGGCCATGCAATGTTAATGACACAATTCAGTGACATCCCTTATACCCTGCTTTAGTGGTGATTGCATGCTTTGGCTGTCTCTGTCACAGCAAGGACAACTGTCATCAGCGACTAGATCACGACTAAGTTTCATTCTGTGAAGTTATCCCATATGCGGAGATAGATACTGTATGAAAATATAAAAGAGAAGATGCTGAATAATAGAGCCTCGTACACCCCAACCTATGATTTCTTCACAGAAATGTATACCATTTCTTGATGCGCTGGCCTTTTTTAATATTGTGGTGTGATCCATGAGATCCAATGTCTTTTCACTCAAGGAAAAAAGTTTCATAAATCTTGCTTTCATTTATTGCATATAAGCACATGTCAAAAGTCAGTTCAAGGCACTGTGGCAGAGTGATGGCGGCAAAAGCCTGCTGAAAGGGGTGGAAGAGCTTGTGATGTTCCATTTTGTCAAGGCGATATCAATAGATAGAGAGAGAGAGAGAGAGAGAGAGAGAGAGAGAGAGAGAGAGAGAGAGAGAAGAGGCTGTAATTCTTTTCATTGATGCAGGCTACTCTTTCTCTCTGTTTCTTCTGTTGATCACATCAATCATTAGCTACAGTGAAACCGTGCAGTGGGCAGATGGAGCCATAGCATATGATGCGTTGTATGAAGAAAGCATCATTAGTCAGTGTGGTATATTTGGTGGCGAGTATGACCCTGAAATAAGTTTACATATGTGTTCTCAGAACTATGATGCCGGTTTAGTGTGTGAGCAAAATACCTATATCAAAACAGGAAGACCGATCACTCTCCCACAAATTAACAAAACGACCTCCGCTGATCTGCTTCCTGCGCCACATTACGTCACTTGCCGTGAGAAACACAGGACTCACCAGTTCCTGGCTTGTGACGTACCCAGCATGTGTTGGGCGGAAGAGGACGGAAGTTTGGACCAAAATGGTATCCCATCCCAGGCTGGGTGTCCGGCACCATTGACGTCACTTCCTCCATCGTTCCTGTGTAGCAGTGGCTGGCAGCATGTGCCCTACTCCTTAGTGTGTGACCATCGTAAGGACTGTCAGGATCAGAGTGATGAGGACTTCTGTGTCTTTCCCATCTGTTCCTCTCAGAGATCCTCTTCCCTGTTCCACAACATCACAGGTAAGAGCACCAACAAGATCAGTAAAAAAGAAATAGCAATAGAAAAATGCAACATGTAAAACAAACGGAATGACAGGAATCTGGGAGGTTTTATGAACTCTTACGAACAGCCAAGAAAAATAAAAGTTGACCATGATCAGTTTTGGCCAGGCTGTATTCTGGTTGTTTTTGTTGCTGCTGTTGTAGTCATTGTCGTTTGTGTTCATCATGAGCTCTCTCTCTCTCTCTCTCTCTCTCTCTCTCTCTCTCTCTCTCTCTCTCTCTCTCTCTCTCTCTCTCTCTCTCTCTCTTTCTCTCTCTCTCTCTCTCTCTCTCTCTCTCTTACCAAGGCTTTTACTAAACATTGACCTGGAGAAAGCATTGATTCAGTTAGTAGGGATTTTATGTTTAAAGTATTGAAGGCGTCTCTGGATTCCAACAGGGGTTCTGTAAATGGGTAGAAAACTTCTACAAAAGTATTAAATCATGTCTTCATGTTAATGGTCAACTTTCCAGTTGGTTTAAGATAGACCAAGGATGCAGACAATGTGAGCTACTGTCGTCGTATTTATTTATCTTATGTGTTGAAATCCTAGCTTTAATGATTTGCGAAAATCTGGACAAACCTGGAATAATCATTCATACCGTCAAACATAAACTCTCTCAATAACAAGATGATACCGAGTTATTTTAGCAGGCGACAAAAAGATATTTTAGACATGCATAATCGTTCTCTGGGAAGATTTAGTTGTATGTCAGGTTTGTATATGAATCCTGGGAAAACTGGTGCACTTTGGTTGCAGAGCTGAAAAAAACTCTGCAGTACGTTACATGGACCATGGAGG
The DNA here is from genome assembly GCA_016801955.1 of Conus betulinus. Lineage (NCBI taxonomy): Eukaryota > Metazoa > Mollusca > Gastropoda > Neogastropoda > Conidae > Conus > Conus betulinus. The sequence continues at coordinate 4,643 of JADBJO010013363.1, read as the reverse complement.
TTTTGATTGGAACCCACAAAGGCTAAAAATTCTTGAAATCTGGTTTTCCAGTGATTTACAAATCTGTGCAGATGTTAATTAATCAGAAAAATTAGCAGATGTGAAGCATTTATTCAAGATTTAGGTGAGAAGACAACTAACTCCTTTGGGCAGGGTGGCAGTTTAAAAATCACTTATTCTATCAAAACTCATCCACTTGTGACTCTTACTGCCTAGTCCACCAGACACTTTTTTCAGACTTTACAAAGTTACTGTTACAAAAACCAGACAACACAAATAGAAAAACTACACATTAGAGCATGAAAAACAGTGGTCTTGGGCTATAGGAATTAAGATTGTGCGCGTCTTAAAAAAATCAGCCCGGCTGCAAAACATTCAGACCACAAGCCACAAATGGAACTCCGTCATAAATCCACCACCAACCACACCCACCCTCTTTGCCTTATGTATGAGCCTGCTATTAAGAAAGTGTTTTGCACTTGAAATGCACATGCTATTCTGTTTAGCAAGTATGTCTATGTGAGTACGTGCGCGCGCGCGCGCGCGCGCGCGTGTGTGTTTTGTGTGTGTTTCCTACTGCCTCCTGCCCTCTTGTCATTGTGTCGTCGTGCTTGTATTCTTTATGCGACTCTCTCTCTCTCTCTCTGTTCTCCTGGAATGACCTGATTTATTGTCTTTATGACATTCTCCGCCACCTCCCCCCTACCCGTGGTGACTGGGCTATCATCATGCATTTTTTTCTCCATGTGTGCTTTATTTTCATTATTTCCCCGGTGCTTCAAAATCGATTATTTTGCATCCCCTAGGTATTTTTTTTTTAATTGTCAGATTGTTCTAAACATGCTCTTTCCCGCACCCCACTCTCGCCTCTTTCTCCTCTCTCCTCCCTTCCGCTCTTATCCCTCTCTCCTCTCTCTCTCCTCTCTCTCTCTCTCTCTCTCTCTCTCTCTCTCTCTCTCTCTCTCTTCTCTCTCTCTCTCTCTCGCTCTATCTTCGCTCCTGCTCTCTCTCTCTCTCTCTCTATCTCCTCTCTCTCTCTCTCTCTCTCTCTCTCTCTCTCTCTCTCTCGTTTAACTTTTTCTTTCGTTTTTTCATTTTGTATCTTATTTTAGTTCTGGCCACTTTTTGCATGCTTCTTTTGTTGCCTCATCCTATTTTTGCTTTGTTGACGCCACTCAGGGCGAGGACTGGATGTAAAAAAAAAAAAAAAAAAAAAAAAGCACATCAGTGCTTATCTATTATCCTCATAAATAAAGAATTTGTCTTGTCTTGTCTTGTCTTGTCTGTCTCTGTCTTCTCTCTCTCTCTCTCTCTCTCTCTCTCTCTCTCTATCTCTCTCTCTATGCGCCTGTCCGTGCATCCATGCGTGCGTTCGCGCGCGCGCGCGCGCGCGCGCGCGCGTGTGTGTGTGTGTGTGTGTGTGTGCGTGTGTGTGTGTGTGTGTGTGTGTGTGTGTGTGTGTTGTGTGTGTGTGTGTGTGTGTGTGTGTGTCTGTCTGTCTGTCTGTCCGTCCGTAGGTCGGTCAGTCGGTTGCTGTGTCTGTGTCTGCGTCTGTGTTCGGAATCTGTATGACTGTGTCTAGATTTTGGCTCTTATTTATCACTAATTTTTCGGGGTGGGGATGGAGTCGTGATCTGTTTTTGCTGCTGTAAGATGAATTTTTTTTTTTTAAATGTCGAGATCTTAACCATGTTACCCTCAATTAAACATTCGTATTCGTATCAATTTATCATTTTGTCATAACTTCTTTCACACATACACACATATAAAGTTCAAATCTCTTACCAAGTCATTAATTACTATGATGGAAGAATTGTTTTTGTTAGCCTGCACGTGTTTTCTCTCACTACTTAATTGTTCGGCATTACAGGGTTTCTGATATGCATATGCACTAACGTACTACTTACACACACAAGCGTTTGCGCCTCTTCTCCACAAGTTTAGATAAGTACACAGACACTCGGGCAGTCACTTGCCATTTGACCCCAGCCCTCGCTGTGCACTGTCTTTGCACGTGCGTTCCGTTCATTTTCGTTCACTCAGTCTTCTCGCTCGCCTACGTCACTGTTGGAAGGTGGGCAAAAGTTGGGTTTTGGGTGAGTTTTGGCACTCTGGATTTGGGGGGTGATCCGCGAGTCATACCATTTTGCTTTTCATGGATCATTTTGTTGAGAGAGGGCCTCGTCCCTGTATTCTAGATATCAACTGGAGTGGGCAGTCAGCCCACTGGAGCAAGATTCGTCGTCTTGCTGGAGTTTCTCCATCATCACCATCCTTTTATTTTCACCCCCACATCATCTTTTCATCTGGAGGCCAAAGGAAGAAGAAGGGAGGAAGACCTAGAAGAGACCCTGAGAAGAAGACAGAAGAAGACCTTGAGAAGAAGACGGGGGAGGACCTTGGAAAGGAAGACTGGGAGAGGGATAGAGGACAGGGAGGGTCAGACTGGGGGCGACATCTTCCTGGGGGGGGGGGGGGGGGGGGGGGGGGGGTCTACATGGCCTTTTCCCCTTCCCAGACGTGGTGACCTGTCGTCTTCGTCCTCCTCTTTCGCACGAGTGGTTTTGGTAAGTGTTGAGATTTAAAATTAATATTTGGTGGTACGCTGGTCACGTTGAAGATGTTTTTGGTCAAATTTCGGCATTCATTTCTTTCGATTGGACTCTTGGGGTTCGTTTTCCAGGCAGTCACAGCCTTTTAGTGGAATCCGACTTATTGCAAGTTGTAATTCATATATCTCAGGAACTGTTTTCGTTTCGTTCCCCCCCCCCCCCCCCCCCCCTTTTTTTTTTTTTTTCTCTCTTCCCAATTTGGTGTCGACAGGCGTATCACATTTTGCGCTGAAATCGTTATTTTATTTTCACTACCGTTTCAAAATTCAAAAGGATTCTTCATTTTGTTTCAACTTACCAGGGTAAATGTTTATTTATGGCATTACCTTTTGGCGCTAATGGTCGAGGCTGGGGGAAGGTTGGTTGGTGAGGGAGTTGTTTTGGGGGTGTCTCCGTGGCCCCCCCCCCCCCCCCCCTTTTTTTTTTCTCTCCCTTCTTCCCCCTTTTTCCTCATGGTGACCAGGTGCCCTTGCCTTGTTTGTTTTGTTGGGTTGCATGGAGAGTGAATGGTGATATCAGTGTTGTGCTTTATTTTGATATCATCCCTCTTTCAAAGATGCTTAAACTGATTGAGTTTCAGAGATAGTCTTATGGCCTCCGTGGTCGGCTGGACTATAATCAAAATAATTGATTGATTGAGATAGTTTAGGGCCAGTGGTTTTCCTTTTGTCATTATTTTGGTTCAACTCCGTATTACATGTCTATATGTTTACACGTAACTATCAGTTTTTTCTTTAAATACTGTCATTCATAGGGTGATTCCAATTTAGTCTCTTACCAGTTCAAAGTGATCTTTTTTGTAATTGTGGACTGGGCAGAGTAAGCTGTAAGTAGAGAGTTTTTTGTATGTATGGCTATTGTGCTTGTAGGACCAGTGAATTTATAGAGTTAGGTGTAGGGAGCTCCATGTGTCGTAGTTACCTCCCTTCCCCACATTTGCCTTCACTCGCGCCCTCCCCCTTCCCCTCGTTCCTGCCGCCCAGTCCATACAGGTGTGCTCATCCTGAGTCCACTGCATGATGTGCAGCACCTTCCCTTTTCCTTCTCCTTCTGCCTTTCCCCCGGGTCTTCGTCTGCTGCTTCATCACCTGTTCATCCACGCCCTGGCCTTGCTCCTGTTGGCCGAGACCTTAACACAGCCTGCTGCTCTGGCACCCGGGAGATCCCGATTGTGACGTTGGCACTTCCTCGCCTGTCCTGACATCATGAGGCGACTGCAGTGAGGGGCGCGCGTGAGTTGAGGATTTGTGGGTGGGAGTGCTGGACTCGGGTAGCCCCAGAAAGAACAGGAAAGAAGCGGACAGAGAGGTGCCAGAGAAATGAACTGTTTAGATTTTTATTTTTGAGGTTTTGTTTTGTTTTTTGTTTTCCTTTGACAGGCCATTGGTTTTTTTTCCCCCCTAAATAGGTTTTTAAGACATTTTTTTTTTCCTTATGTAATTGTCATTGTCCTCATTTCCCCCCCCGCGGGTTTCAGTAGTATGGGGTAGGTGGGGGTGATTAGGTCCTCCTGGGTACTGTGTTGGGCTAGGGTGGGGGATCTAGTATCATCACTGTTCTATCTAGTTAGTTAGGGCACCGTCTCTTCGTCTCTCATAATATCTGTTTAATGTGAATGAAAGTTGTGGTTTGTCCATCTCTTGCCTGGTGTTTGATGTGTGCGCTTGAGGTCAGGTACTTGCGGGTTCTCCCCTTTCCCACGCGCCTCGTCATAGGTCACCCTTAACCGGGTGAACCGTGACAAGGACGTTAGGATATACCACCCTGGTAAATATTTTGAGAGCAAGAGGTGAAACTGAGAGCATGAGATGAAACCAGCCGGGGTGATAACAACGGCTGTTGCATACGAGGTTTAAACTCTGGCAGCTGGGATTGAATATTCCCTGTTCATTCGTGGGGTGTTCATAAATTTGCCCTGTCAGCGTTCGACATTCGCAGTTGACCGAAACGAATTTTAAATCAGCACGTTGGCACACATATAGTTCAGCAGTGAAGAAACAGCAAATACAACTTGATATGCCTCATTAAGTA
>JADBJO010013362.1:35794-52790 GCA_016801955.1 Conus betulinus | reverse complement strand
ATGAGCTGAAAACACCAGAATACCCCATTGCAGCAAAACAACAACCCCCCCCCCCCCCCCCAAAAACATCAAAACAACAAGAGAAAAGAAGAGGGAGATCAATATGGGATAACAAACCCGACTCATGGAACTTTGTTTTCTAGTTCAGTTAATAATAACGAGTGATACCTTTCTTTGAACATGTTGAGACTGATATTAACGTCGATTTTTATTAATAATGGCATTCCACAAACAACTCCCGGAGTAAATCAGACTAGTTTTAAAAAAAATCAATTCTGGGACGTGGTGGTACTATCCTAGACGAATGGTTATTACTCTTTGTTGGAAACATATTAGTAAGGGAGTGTGGTGCTCTTCTGGACAGTATTTTGAACATGAAAACAGCTTTGTTATACTCTAATTTCATTTTTAATGGCAAAATATTCAAATACCTTATAATCAGACGCTAACAGAGTCGACGGCTTTAAAAGAACCAATTTCAAGGCTCGTCTATGTAGACTTACAAGAGGTTTCATGATATTATGCTCGCTGAATCCCAAACAGTTGAAACTAATTTATGTAAGATTCAATGTAACCACAGAAGAACATTTTTCGACTGTGTAGATTCAAGATATTTTTCACTTTAGAGAGTTGATAGATCTTTTTTATAAACAATGTTACATATCCTTGTAATATGATCTGACCATGACAAATTACTATCAATGACAACTCCAACAACTTTATGGCTATTAGCTTCTTCAATCTTTTTTTGTCATTTAAGTAAAGAACAGATAAATGATCAGGAAGATTTTGACGTTTTTTTTGTCGAGTTGTTATAAGCATGGATTTCGTTTTCTGTGTGAATGTGGACACATGTGATTTAGTTCAGACCAGTTGGCTAAGTGGTTTATGTTTTACCTGAAGAGCTGCTGTTGAGACTTCGACGACATTGGTGCTACTGATTTGTAAGGTCGTGTCGTCAGCAAATAACTCGCATACTGCAGTAAGAACTAAAGGTAAGTCGTTAATGTAAATGAAAAAATAATAAAGGACCTAGGACAGAACCTTGTGGAACACCGTATTCAACAGGCAATGCAGAAGATGTTTTTTTCCACTAAACGTTACTGATTGTTTTCTACCAGACAGGAAAGATGACATGAGTTCTAATGAATCAGTAGACAAACGATAGATCCTTTTTTTTTTTTTTTTTTTTTTTTTTGAGAAGGAGTGCATGGTCAAGTACATCAAAGGCTTTAGTGAAATCAACAAAGAGAGCACCAGTGATTTTGTCATTGTTGATATTAGTCAACCATTTGTCCACTAAGGATGTCAATGCAGTATGGCATGAGAAGTTTGCTCTGAAACCTGATTGGTTCGGATGAAAAAGATTGTAAAAATTAAAATGATGGAGAATGGACTTTTTAATGTGATTTTCTAAGGGTTTAGACAAGACAGGTAATAGAGAAATAGGCCTGTAATTAGAAGGCTCTGAATGGTCTCCTGATTTATATAAGGGAATAATTTTTGCAACTTTAAATGCCTTTGGAATTTTGTTTTTTGAGATGCACAGGTTGTAGATGTACGTAAGGGTTTCAGAAATAACTGGTGCTGAGATTTTAAGAATTTTACTGTCAATACCATCCAGTCCTCGTGAACATGTTTTGCTTTAAATGAGTGAGTGCATTGTATACTTCATGCAGTGCCATTAAAGGTACGTTTAAATGAGAGGAGATGTCTTTTGAATTACAGAATTCACTGAAAGTCTCTAAGTCGTTATAGGCAGATTTATCTTTCTTTACAGTTGCGCTACTACTATTTCACACAGAAATAATTGTTGACTGTTTCAGGCGACATATTGCTGACTGATATAGTTTTAGAAGTAGCGACTTTATTATTGGTTAATTGATTTATGGCTTTCCAAATCGACTTACTGTCAGTTTTTGACGACACAAGATTATGAGAGTAGTTCTTTTTTTAGCCGCACATTTTAAATATGTAACAAGATTCCTCTGCTTATTACATTCTTTTTTCGGTCCCGTTTGAAATAGTACATCTCTCGTAAGTCCATGGCATGTTTCACACTATCTGTGAGCCAGGGCACTTTAGGTTACTTCTAACACGTCTTGTTTTCAAAGGTGCATGTTTGTAGTAAACATTTAAAAAAATTGTGATACCAAACTTCGAATGCTTCGTCCGGATCAGTAAACTGATAGACCTCGTGTATGTGGGAATTCTTTAAATCAAATAAAAAAAATTATCGGAATCAAAACAGGAAAAACTTCTGTATTCAGTTAAAGTGTGACAATTTTTTTTAAAACTTTAACACCTTTTTCATCCATGTTATGCATATGGGAAGATGGTCACTACAAGCATAATTCGGTGAACAAATTTCTGCTATATTGCATGCTTCAGATGTATATATGTGGTCGATAAGTGTTTGTTAAGATGCAGTGATTCTTCTAGCTTTGTCGATTAATTGCGAAAGGTGAAAGGTTTCCACCATTTGTATCCAAGACTTGTTTGGCTTCAAAAGATCAGTGTAGAAATCTCCCAATAATGTTAATTCATGAGTAATGGAACATAAATCCTCTAGCAGAAGAGTAAAGTTATCACGCCAAAACTGCACTCTCTGCAGGATTTCTGTACACAAATCCAACGAAAGAGGTTTTGAGCGTTTGAATTTAATTTGTATCCATAATGATTCTATGTTAAATAGTTTTGTAGGATTATCCTTTTAAAGTTAACACTTTGATGGACGTAGATAACTAAACCTGTATCCATAGTACGTGTAGGATCTTTACGTATGATATTGTATCCTGGTATATATAGTTCAGAGTCGTTTTATATGTTTTGACAAATCTTGACTCTGCAAAACCAAACACATGGAAATGTTTGCCAGAGTTATCTAAAATATGGGATACATCAGTCAATTTATTTATGATATGATTAATATTCAGAAAACCAACTCTAAGGCCCATCCTTAGATGGCCATGTCCTAAGGGTATTAGACATTTTAGCCACAATGAATACAGAAGTAGTGTCAGATGCCAATTGTACCTATAGTAACGAATACAAAAAGAAGAAATATACCTGTAGGTGTACACTGCACGTTAAATTACCTAAACAAGAGAGAGAGAGAGAGAGAGAGAGAGAGAGAGAGAGAGAGAGAGATGATATGAAGAAAGATACGCTTAGAAATATTGATTTTTGCACAAAATCAAAAAGCCTGTTAATGTAATCGCGAATGAGAACAGCCTCGAAACAACATCCAATATTTGAGGCTGCAAGACACAATATCAACCAATGAATCAAACAATTAATTAGGCATACTACGTTGGTCCGAGAGCCTGAAAAACCATAGACATGTCAGGCACTTATCACACGTGCACACACACACACACACACACACACACACACACACACACACACACACACACACACACACACACACACACACATACACACACGCGCGCGCGCGCGCGCGCGCGCGCGCGCGCGCACGCATGCACATACGCACCTATACTACGAGAGAGAGAGAGAGAGAGAGATAGAGAGAGAGAGAGAGAGAGAGAGAGAGAGAGAGAGAGAGAGAGAACGAACGAACGAACGAACGAATTTTATTTTAAGAGGGTAGTGGCTAAGCATGAATGCTTTTTTACATCCAGCCCTCGAGAGAGAGAGAGAGAGAGAGAGAGAGAGAGAGAGAGAGAGAGAGAGAGAGAGAGAGAGAGAGAGAGAGAGAGAGAGAGAGAGAGAGAGAGAGAGAGAGAGATGCAAACTTATGATAACTGAGGAGAGAGACACCCTATACTGAGAGCAGGGCATTACGATGGTCTCTATGTTCCATTGCCGCCGAGGACTTTATTGTGCGCCCACAGATTCATCACCACGGACCCATTCTTGTCCGAATACCAAGGGAAATCACTGTGATAGATAATGTCACAAAACCTGGTCAAGGGTTATGTCCCGTGACTATGAATATGAATACCGTGAATTACGAATAATGGTGTTTTTTTTTTTTTTGTTTTTTTTTTTTTCCCCAAGTCTCCTGTTTACCCGTTCATCTTCCTTTCCCTCTGCATACTGCTGTAGTCTTTCCCACTGTTTTTTTTGTTTGCAACCTGCCTTGGGAATTGATCATTTGACAGAGATGTGGATGAGAATACAGAATCAATTCTGAATTTAAAAAAAACAAACCCCCCCCCCCCCCCCCCCCAAAAAAAAAAAAAAAAAAAAAAAAAAAAAAAAAAAAAAAAACGGATGGGGTGGAAAAAAGGAAAAGGTGGGGAGAGATGGGGATGTCACACCGGGTCTTCCCCGCACGATTCCACCTACCCCCTTTTCCTCTCCATCCAGTCTGACTACCCGTAAATCATCATGTGTGTGTGTGTGTGTGTGTGTGTGTGTGTGTGTGTGTGTGTGTGTGTGTGTAGAAGAACATTACCCACAAAAACCATTCGAGAATTTTGACAGATATATTTTCTACTCAATTCAATCGGCTTTATCGTCCATCGGAAATTTTTCTTCTGGTCCACATCATTTCACGAGTACATAAGACATAACAAAGAGAACATCAGAAAGCGTTACATAAAAGCCTAGATGAGGTATAGTATATTTATATATATATAGTTATATATATATATATATATATATATATTATATATATATATATATAATACCCCCCTCCCCACCCCCCACCCCCTCCCACACACACACACACACACCTGCACCCACACACGGACACCCACACACACACACACACACACACACACAAACACACACACACACACACACACACACACACACACACTACCCCACCCCCAAGCCCCCACCCCCTCCCACACAAACACACGAGCGCATGATATATGATGATATAAACATTAAATCCATAAGACGTACAACATTACATAGATTATAAAAACCACTACATAAAAACACAGACTCACCCGCACCAATGCCCAAACACTAAACACACACACACACACACACACACACACACACACACACACACACACACACACACACACACACACACACACACACACAGTCATAGTCACAGTAAAAACATAGCATTGCAGACTGAATTGTTCATGTCTGAGAGACAAGGGTCATGGCAGTCAATCAGGATTTAGAGTTTAAAATGCTAATGACGCTTGGTATAAAAGAGACTTCTTGAAGACATTCTTCTGTGCTCTGGGCATTCTGTAGCGTCTTCCTGATGGAAGTTTTTTCAAAGTGGCAGTGGAGTGGGTGTGAGGGATCAGAGGTAAAATTCACAGATTTTCCTGATTACAGAAAGAAACAGTATGGACTTCTCTGAGAGCAAATGCTTTTTTTCCCTATAACCTTACTTGCCTGATTGACAATTCTGGCGAGCTTTGCTCGCTCTTTCTCTGAAAGATTTCCAAACCAGACAGTAATGTTGGATGACATTAGACTTTGTATTAAACTTACATATACCTTTTCTAGTACATGTTGACGGACATTAAAACTACGTAATTTATCAACAGAAAAACAACCTTTGATTTGCTTTTTTGAAGATACTGTCAGTATGTTGACTAAAAGACAGTTTATGGTCAACGTGTATACCAAGATATTTGAAACAGTCAACAGTTTCTATTGTCTGTCCGTTTATCACCACTGGTTGAAATGAACTATCTGATGTTGAAACGTTTAATACAAGTTCTTTGGTCTTACCACAATTAAGATTGCAAGAAGCTGGAAGAGCACCAATCCTGTAGTTCTAAGATGTGACTGAAGTATACTTGCTCATTTATAGAGCCTTCTTTAAACAAAAGACTTACAAAAGCCAAATCATCAGCATATTTATTTATTTCATTTTATTTTATTTATTTATTTTTTTTTGCTGTCCCAAATTCTGCGCCACCTCAGAGGTAGTGCACCCATGCCCGCTCATTCCGACACCCTGCCCACAGCCACAGCCCGGTCGGCCCCGCCGCAGCCCCGGCACCGGCAATCCACAGGGAAGCAGTCAATGTCAAGTCGTCAAGAGGCAACCCACCGGAGGAGACACTGCACTGCTGCCGAGTCACTTCGTGGTGTTCAGTGTGGCGCCTGTTCTGATCTAACCATACGCAGGACACCACCTACTAAGCCCCTACTGACGACAATAATTGCTTAGTCGCGGAGCCGGCGTGAGTGAGCTCTCCCTCCGGAGGGCGCCACCACGTCCGTCCAACGACAGCCCCCATGGACTCGCCGATACCGGTGACCCCGACGGAACCAAACCAAAGCCACAGACGTGGAGAGGGACATCGAAACTGAGGTCACCATGAGAGCAGGGCATGAAGGGCCACAGAATTTGAGACTTTTTTTATGCTGATTGATGAGAATGAGGATGATTAAGATGATGTACGGATTTCCATTTCGGTCTGAGACTACATGACAGGGCTGTACTCTACGCTTCCTTTCATAATATATCCCGGCGTCAACCAGGCCCGAGAGATACAGGCACCTGCAGTGTTGGTCAGGAAATTTGAGCAACACTCTCAGAAACGCATCCATTAAGTGGATGAAACTCGACTGTGTGGTCCCAGTCTTCCCAACTGAGTCCGCAGCAAACTCAACTCTGGGTAGGAGCCGGTCGGGCAGAAAAACCCACATGACTATGATGGGATTCGAACCCACGACCTCCCAGCCGGGAGTCCGCGACGCTAAACCACTTCGCAAAAACATAAAACAGCCCTAAGCATATTCTTTCCTAAAGAAAAAGTCATACAACATCTCCGTGATTGGGATGCCAAGAGAAAGCATGAGCGACTAGATCCCTCTTTTTCAGCAGACACAGAAAAGAGACATCAATAGTTGCACCAATGCTACTCTCCTTACCTTAGAGATGCCCTTCCCACCAAAGAAACAACTCTAAACACACACACACACACACACACACACACACACCACAGCCCTACAGAACAATGTAAATACGGATGAATAACTTGGTGGTGGTGGTGGTTTGAGTTAATGTGTGGCCCAGGGGCCATTTCCTATTCAAGAACCAAGCGCATGCAGTAATTCAATTTTTCCCCCCACCACTCGCCGATGGGATTGAGTGGTTAGTGTTCGAAACCCCACTCCCTGCTCCCCAGTCTTGACGGTTCGAATCCGCGACGACTAAGTCTGTGGCCCGCGGCGGGCTGCCCTTGGCTGCTGGGTCATCAGCATACCCAAGAGGTTCAGAAGTTTTTCTATTATTCAGTTAAAGAAGACTGGTCCACACAGTCGGTATTTTAATTCCACTAATGGATGCGTTTCTGCGAGGGGGGGAGTTGCTCAAGTTCCTGACCAACACTGCAGGTGTCTGCATCTCTCGGGCCGGGTTGACCCTTGATATATTATGAAAACACTACAAAGCGTAGAGTACAAGCCCTTCCATGTAGTCTCAGACCGAACATGAGCACATCCGTAGCCATTTTTATCTTAATCCATACCTATTCTCATCGCTCAGCATAAAAAAAGCCTTCAATAATAATGTGGCCCTTCATGCCCCCTGCTCTCAAGAAGGAAAATGTCTGACCCTCAAATTCGATGTCACTCAAATCCCAAACACAAAAAAAAAAACCACCCACACACACCATGTACAGAAAGACAAGACGTATCAACATAAGAGTGTGGAAGACTGTTGTTGTTAACCGTGAACTACTAAAATCTATAACGTATACTCTTCTCGTAGAGTGGGTGGACTCTGCATGGGCTTGTCTTTTAGAACTTGGGAGACATGTAAATCAAATGTTATAACAAAAAAGGCGCCGCTGAAACCACGAACGCTGACTGGCAGCATTTTTACTAGAGGTTAGGGTGGCCCGGATCCTCCGTGCCCATACGGGCCCCGGTTGCTTCCTGTGCGAACTGAAACGGAAAGAAAAAAGGTGATCAGAGACTGACGACAGAAAATACCCCCGCGCTGGGTACGCGTTTAACTAGACTGTCCTGTCTGGGTCTCATCGTCTGTGGTGTACCGTCTGTCTGTTTTCACTTGAGCCAGAAAGTAATATAAAAAATTGGCCACAAACCCAGGAGCGAAAGACAGGATGTTGAAGCGATGTTTAACAACAGAAACTCACATATAAAGTTCGTGTTGTGAGTGTGTGTGTGTGCGTGAGTGTGTGGTGTGTGTGGTGTGAGTGCGTGACAGGAGTGCGTGTTAGCGTGGGGGAGTGAGTGTGTGGTGTGTTGTGTGGTGTGGTGTCGTGTGTGTGATGTGGTGTGCTTTCTCGCGTGGACTGGCTACTGTGTGTGGGGGTGGTTTTGTGTGGGGTGTGTGTGTATGTTTGAAAAGTTTCCACAAAAAACATTCGTGGGATTCCGAGATCTATTTTATACTTTTGAAGTGCTCTGTATGTCTGTCAGTCTCAGTCTGGTATGATATGTCTATCTCTCTCTCTCTATCTCTTCTCTCTATCCTCTATCCCTCTCTCTTCTTTTTTTTCGCTCGCTCGCTCCCTGGAGAGCCCGACTCGAACGATTGATATATGTGGATAACAGTGCAGGAAGGGGTAGTGGTTGTAATACCACGTGGTGCGTTGTGTTGTGTGTGTGGTGTGTGTGTGGTGTGTGTGTGTCGGCTGAGTGGTGTCCATGCGTGTCGTACACTAAATTTACAGACGCGACCGAGATAGGACGGGAGAGCAGACGAGAGGACGGGGGCGAACGAGAGAGAACAGCCTAATCACTAGAGGAAGAAAGCACTGCAGTACTGCCTTGGACGTAACACACACTCCCCAGACGGCAAACCCCAGGAAAACCACAGAACAGAACTATCGAGAGGAGAGGAAAGCAACAAACAAAAAATTTAGAAAATGGTTCTAAGCGAACTGGGAGTGTTGTTTACATGCGCGAGCAATGACCTTTTGTGAACCTTGCATGGCAGGTTCAACCCAAACAAAGAGAACGTCTCGAAACTGTAAATCCGTGTGGACTTTTCCTTCTCGCCGCAACAAAGGGAAAACAAACTGATGACATGTAGGTCAGCAGAACAGGACCATTGATGGTCATTATGTTCCATTGCAATGATTTCTAAGGTTAGATGCGTTCATCGAAAAGATCATCTGAAGCAGCTCATTTTATTCAAGTGTCCGTTATTTTAGTTTTTAAGTGGAAATCATCTGAACCAAAAAACATGTTTAAACCTATTTCGTACTCGTTTAGTCACCATGCTCGCTAATCTCTCTTAAAAAAAAAAATCCCATCCTACATAGTCCGTTTTTTGAATGGGCCTTAATAGCCTAAACCCCATAAACACATTGGCTTCGTATTCGTCTTCTCGCTCTCTCTCTCTCTCTCTCTCTCTCTCTCTCTCTCTCTCTCTCTCTCTCTCTCTCAAAAATACAAAAAAAAATTGGAATACGGATTATTTATATACCTAAGTACCCAAATATAGTCTTAATAGCTAAACAAATTAATAACAGTAAATAATTAAGAAAATGAATATGTAAATAAAAAATAAAAAGATACATAAATGAGGAAAAAAAAAAGACAGGAAGATTGATATACTGTGAAAATTTTAGAAGATGATTTAAAAAACTTCATTGAGGATAGCATAGACATTGTCAAAAAACTACCACTAGGAGCATATCATTATTTATGGTAGTCTCAATATGCAACTGACTGACCAACTACTATAAATAGCTAACTAAGTAACTAACTGACTTAATAAATAGCTTGCTACCTAACAACATGACTGACTAACTAGCTAACGAGTAGTTTGAATTTTTTGCACATTTTGTTTTATTTTGTTTTCGTATTTTTTTCTGACGGAATCGATCGCGCAAACTCTGGAATGGGTGGGCATGTGAAGGCGTGCCTTTTTTTTTTAGACGGAAGTCTTAGCCCCACTGCTAACAGACACCTATTCTACCTTGAATGTATGTCTTATGAAGTTCACTTTTGTTCCTCTCCGACCAGCAGCTAGTTCACATATTCAGTTGTTTCCTACACAAATCTGTTCGTATGCCTGTTGGGAGTCTCCCAGCAACTTAGAGAAAGTCTGCTGAGCTCAGCACTGCAAAACATGATGCTATCCCCATTCAAAACTGAAAGCAAAGGAAAGCACATTGCCGTTGTTCTGAGGTGCAAGGCTATAACCGATTATTCCCTGTCACGTTACTACCGCAGTGTCCCTGCTGTGTCCCTATCGCAGAAAGTGCCCTTTGCAGGAAAGCAGGTATAACACTTTGGAAACACAGACGAAGCCAAGGGCTGGCAAGGCAGCCTTTTCATCTCTGTCTGGGTTTATTTTGGCCAACTCCGCCCTGGTTGTTCTATGGTGCTGATGCTGATAGTGAGAAATTGTTTTACTGATAAACTAAATATTGAATGTCACTGAATGACGATTGCCACTGAACAGTTGAGAGAATATTGACGAACCATGCAGCATAGTGATTCCTATTCGATGATCAATCACAGAATGGTGAACGTCACTGAACAGTTGAGAGAATATTGATGAACCATGCAACATAGTGATTCCTATTCAATGATCAATCACAGAATGGTGAACCACACTGAACAGTTGACAGAATATTGATGAACCATGCAGAATAGTGATTCCTATTCAATGATCAATCACAGAATGGTGAACGCCACAGAATGGGCGCTCCTGCTGTACCAGCAGCCACTGAATGTTGAGTCACACTGAATGATGACTCCGAGTGATTTGTTCATCGATGAATAGTGACACCGAATTGCGACTCCTTCCAATCAATCAGTCTCAGAATGGTGCACGACGATGAGCACTAAAATCACACAGAAAACAGAATCCCATTGAATGGTAAACTGCGATTAAAAGAGAGCCAACCTGATCTTGAATCGCAAAAGTCGATGTTTTAGCCCATATTTGTTTATCATATACTGTTGATGTGCCATCACCAATCTTAAGATATCTTTTAATAATATCAACTTTAAACATCGTTTTTAAGCACCCTTGGCCGTGGCTCATCTGGTGTCAATTTACTGACATACATTACGATGTACAAAGTCAGTCACAGTGTTCACTTTCATAAAAAGGGATGTTTCATCTATTTCAATGACAAACGGAAACACACAAGACCTGGTAATCACCAAAAACACTTGAGTTACCCAGGTACGAAGGAAAAATAAAAGGGGTGTGCTGTAGAATGCTTAGAAGAGTATGTAAATAGATAAAAGAAGTTAAGACTGTGACCATCTCCTCCTTGTTATTGTAGACCCCACGGTCCTGCTTCTAAAGACACTTTAGCACGTTGGATGAAACAAGAGTGAACAGATGCTGGTGTTTCTGGTTATGCTCAGCACAGTTTGAGAGGAGCAGCAACCTAAGCAATGCTGAGAAGCGGAACCACGTTAACGAACATCATGAAACCTACAGGGTGGTCACCTGCCTCCGATTTCAACAGATTTCATAACAAACCATTGATGCAGACTGTAAAAAAATGTGTGTCCAAAGACCAACTGCCTTTGAACTACTTTGAGAAGAAGTGAACAAACAAAGGTGCTACTGACAATTATCTGTTGTTGAGTCTGTGTCTTCATTCCCAACAGTTCAGAAAACTGTGACTAAGGTTGGTTCTGGACACATGTATGTCTTGTCTTTCAACTCTGCTTTAAATCCTTTCATGTACGCGTTCAATACCATGACCCCCGCCCTCCCTCTCTGATTTCTCCAGTTCTTGTTGCTGTGTGGATGTGTTCGGTATATGGGCAAGCTTGGAACGTGCTTTTGTTTTTTTTTTTTTTTTTTTTTTTTTTTTGGGGGGGGGGGGGGGGTTCTTTGTTTGTTCTATGTGCTCTGTGCTGTCATGTCCGCTAGGCGATTTGGTCTCATAAGCAGCATTCCTTTGGAGTTATGGGACTTTCCTGTGGGAGCAAGAGTTACCCTACTTATTTCTTGTTTATTGTTTACTGTTTCCTGCCTCATTTCATAGTTACTCTCCTTTCAATTAAATCGATGTTCTTTGATTTTGTTTCTGTTCGTCTTCGTATTTGTCTGAGTATACTCAAGTTTGAAAAGACTGTGCCAGTCCTGAATATAAGTTAGTTTATATGTGTTCATTTTTTCCAGTTCTTGTTGCTGTTTTGATGTGTTCGGTACAAGGTATATGGGCAAAGTTAGTTGTTTTTTTTTTTTTTGGGGGGGTCCTGGTTTGTTCTGTGTGGTAGTCATATCTGCTAAGCAATTCGGTGTCATAAACAGCATTCCTTTGGAGTTATGTTTTCTTGTGGGAGCAACTGTCACCCTACATATTTGTTGTTTAGTTCATTGTGTCAAAAGGCGGAATGAAAAATGCAGCCATCAGTTATAATAGGGCCTGGTAATCAATAGCAGCATCATATTGGGATTTTACCTTATGTTTGATCATGACCAGCCTTCAGTCATTGAAGGTTGGGATTTTGCCTGCAGTCGAGAAGATTCTCTCTCTCTCTCTCTCTCTCTCTCTCTCTCTCAGAGACACATACATAAATAAATACATGCATACAGACAGATACATGCACGCACGCGCGCGCGCACACCAAACGCACGCACACACACACACACACACACACACACACACACACACACACACACACACACAAAAACACATTTCCATGAACAAGAGCAACAACATATCCAGATACACGATCAAATTTTCACCATTTATTCTTTCTGGAAGAAGCAGTTGGTTCCCTTGTGCTGTTTTCATACTGCACTGAGAACGAAAAAAAAAAAATAAAGTGAGAAAAGGTGGATGATGATGAAAATGACGCGAGGAATAAAGAAGACAGGAAGAAATGAGAAGGACGGTGTCTTCACCCTCACCCCCCTTCATCTCACCCAAGAAAAGAAAAAAGGTGTTTGTATGTCTGTATGTATGTCTGTATGTATGTGTGTATTAATGTATGTGTGTATGTATGCATGTGTGTATGTATGTATCTATGAATGAATTAAAAAACATCTGTATGTACGTACGTATGCACGTGTGTATGTATGTATGCATGATTGTATCTATTTATGTATGTATGTATGCACGTATGTATCTATGTGTATGTATGTATGCAGGCATGCTAGTATGTATGTATGGATGCATGTATGTGTGATTACATTTCAGATTTTTAATGGTATTCTATCAACTTGAAGAAATGGATTTCTCCCTCGTCAGTCCAAACGTTGCTGTCCGTCTCACACAAGACAGCAAGGCATGATGGTGGCACGGAACAAATGCGTTCGAGTTAATCGTTAATGATGCAGCCGGCGAGGTCTTCCAGACTGGCCATGTGGCACCGCTCTGCAGCCTTCTTCTTCTCCTCTGTGTTCAGGTTGTGGAAAAACTGCACGGCGGCGACACAGTGTGCGCTGATGGAAGGAACAAACGATGCAATACATGAGGGAACAGAGACAGAATGAGGGACAGAAAAGCGGCCACAGCAACAAACGACAGCAAGACCAGCAACGCTGTTTTAACACTGCTGATACACAAAACGTTACGCAGGGTAGACCAACATACAATAGGTACCTAAAGTCCTTTTCAGCTCTGTCTCTCTGTCTATGTCTATGTCTCTCTGTCTCTGTCTCTGTCTGTCTGTCTGTCTGTCTGTCTGTCTGTCTGTCTGTCTCTCTCTCTCTCTCTCTCTCTCTCTCTCTCTCTCTCTCTCTCTCTCTCTCTCTCCACTCTCTACTCACAATGTTTGCTTCACGCTCTACAGCTTTCTGTTCACCATCTGTCGCAATGTTCTCTGCACTCTCTACAGCTTTCTGTTCATTATCTGTCACAATATCATCTACATTCTCTACATCTTTCTGTTCACCCTCTGTCACAATGTTAGCTACACTCTCTACATCTTTCTATTCACCACCCATCACAGTGCTAGCTGAAGACTCTACATCTCTCTGTTCACTGCCTGTCACAATGTTTACTTTGCTGTAAACATCTGTCTCTATATCACCTTTCATATTTTAGATATCTATTTGATATTTTTTCTCTCTGTTCGCCACATGTCGCAATGTTAGCTGCACTCTCTACACCTCTCTACGCGCTACCTTTCGTGAGGTCAGCTACATTCAGTATATCTCTCTGTCCGGCACCTGCCACAACATTTATCTACACCCTATACACCTCTCTGTACACCACCTTTCACAAGGTCAGCTACACTCAGTATATCTCTTTGCCCACCACCTATTGTCTAACATCTCTGCTTACTGTGAATCAGCGATACCCCTGACACTTCCCTGTCCGCCACCGCCTGCAGTGCTAGCTATGCTCTGTACGCACATCTCTCCAACCTCTGTCATTATATTAGCTATGTTCTGTGCAACTCTCCGTCCAGTGCCCGTTACAATGTTCGCAATACTTTGCAGCCTACACTGTTCATCACCTACTGCAATGTTAGTTGTGCTTTGTAATCTCAGTCTGTACACTGTGCTCTTTGATCTGTCACAAGACTGGCTATAAATTGTGGTCTGTCCTTCATTGGTCACAAAGTTGCAATACATTATACCTTTTTATTTTACTTTCCACATGGGTAGCGTTACGCTGTAGTCTGTCCTCCTTATGCGACTAGTTTAGCAAACTCGCTCAGAGTCGGGTTGTGTCACATTGTGATCAAGAAGGGCGTATAGTGTTTTCGCTGGCCAGTTAAAGGCTTCTTAACTGCTCTGTCAAGTCCGCCGGAGCAGAAAGTGCTGGGGTACTGGTTGTTTGAGCGATGCGTTCTGGTCTGTCCTATAACTGTTACAATGTACGCATTGTGTTCTGTCCTCCAATTGTTGCAAGGGTAGCTTTACTTCGTGGACCTGTTCTTCGTCAGTCACAAGGATGGGTCTACATTGTGGTCTGTCCTTTGCCAAAGGATAGGTCTACATAGCGGTCTGTCCTTTGCCAAAGGATAGGTCTACTTTGTGGTCTGTCCTTTGCCAAAGGATAGGTCTACATTGTGGTCTGTCCTTTGCCAAAGGATAGGTCTACATTGTGGTCTGTCCTTTGCCAAACGATAGGTCTACATAACGGTATGTCCTTTGCCAAAGGATAGGTCTACATTGTAGTCTGTTCCTTGCCGAAGGATAAGTCTATATTGTGGCCTGTTCCTTGCCAAAGGATAGGTCTGCATTGTGGTCTGTTCTTTGCCAAAGGATAGGTCTACATTGTGGTCTGTCCTTTGCCAAAGGATATGTCTTCATTGTGGTCTGTCCTTCATTTGTTTCAATGCACCTACGCATTGTGTTCTGTCCTACCACTGTTGCAAGGGTAGCTATTCTTTGTGGACCTGCTCTTCGACAGTCACAAGGATAGGTCTACATTGTGGCCTGTCACAAGAGAAGCTTTACGTAGTACAGTGCCTATCACCTGTCATAGAGTTATCTATACACTGTATTCTGTCCGCCACAGTGATCTTGTTTATCCCACTTACTCAGACTTGGGTTGCTGCACGTTCTGATCCAGAAGGGCGTACAGGATTCTTTGCTGGACAGTCTTCAGGCCCATGAAGGATCGGTTGAACGCCCTGTCATGTTGGCCAGAGCACAGAGTGTTGGGGAACCCGACGCTTTTGTGGCCTGACAACATACGTGCGTTCGCCTGGAAAATACGCAGAAAAAAAAAACCGTTTCAGAATCCAGTGCCATTGATGGCTGTAAAAAAAAGGATCACGCAAAAGAAAAGATCTTTGAAGTCTGGCCACGTAAGACAAGTACACAAGAGAGAGAGAGAGAGAGAGAGAGAGAGAGAGAGAGAGAGAAAGAGAGACAGACAGAGAGACAGACAGAGAGAGAGAGAGAGAGAGAGAGAGAGAGAGAGTTGTTTCTAGTGTAAGTAACGTGATATATGTTACTGTATTTCAGGTTAAGTGCATGTAAACTGTTTTTGAAAAAAATGCAATTTTAAGTAAAGATAAAAAATACTGGCTGAATGTGAAGCCAGTGACGTCATGGGGCTTCACAACACTACTGTGTTGGTTTCATCACTGTAAGAACAGTGGGGGCGGTGGACACACTTACATACACTGTGAGAAGTTATATCTTGAATGGTAGATTACTTACATCTTCCTTTGATCACTTTCAAAATGACGACTAGCCCTTCAAAATCTACGCAGCATGCATGCATGCATGTCTGTGTATCTATCCGAATACCCACATGTGTGGCACTTTGATTGAGACTGGGTTACAGGTTGATGGCAGTGGAAGGTTATGTCATCAGCATGGTATCTGATTAGTAGTGCATACATTGAGCATCAGTAATTCTCTTTTAAGATAGATTTCCTCCCTTTTAACCCCCTCGTCCCCCCTTCCCCCTCCCTCCTTCCTTATATGGTTCACGCCCTCATGTTCTTATTTCTTTTCATTCTGTGTATTTTCGTTTTCATTATCTTCATCTGCACTTTATCGGTTTAGTTTTTTCCTCCCATACAATGGTTTGATGTGCAAAAAAAATCATCGCTTATATATGTGGTGTGTGTGTGTGTGTGTGTGTGTGTGTGTGGTGTGTGTGTGTGTGTGTGTGTGTGTGTGTGTGTTGCTCATTCTCTGTTCACTTGAAATTTCATCAGATGATTGTTTTGTTTCTTTTCTTCTTCTTTTTCCTATGAGGACATAGTGGTGAAAAAAGTAACATTTTGTCTCTTTAAATCTCCATTAATCTCTCTCTCTCTCTCTCTCTCTCTCTCTCTCTCTCTCTCTCTCTCTCTCTCTCTCTCTCTGCGGTTGATGGTGGCATGCGCGGGCGTGTTTGTTTACCTTTTACCTGAGAAATACAAGCATTTACTTTCAATGAAAGGGTGAGCTGCATGTCAAAAATAATATGAACGCAGCGAAATTGTTATGCCAGAGAAGTTGGGCGCTAAATTTCTCTGCGTAACTCTGCCTTTTTGTGCTGAAGACGGATGAGGAACCCCAGTCTACGCTTACCGTGATGACGAGTTCAGCGTCTCCAGAAAAGTCTGGAATGATGGGCCGGAAAGTGAGGACCTGCGTACATCTTTTCCTCCTTGTGCTAATGGAGAAGGACACTTGCCCGTTGTCACTGTTGTAGCCAAAGCACAGGTATCTCATGTATCCACC
>JADBJO010013362.1:23294-28294 GCA_016801955.1 Conus betulinus | reverse complement strand
AGGCAGCTATCATAGAAATAAATAGCTTACCAGTGGTATAAAAACATTGTATGTGTATATGCGCCCACGCACGTGTTCGGCACGTAAGTTTTTTGTGGCTGAGCAACTGAGAGAGAGAGAGAGAGAGAGAGAGAGAGAGAGAGAGAGAGAGAGAGAGAGAGAGAGAGAGAGAGAGAGACAGACAGAGAGACAGACAGACAGACAGACATACAGACAGACAGAGGGACAGACAGACAGAGAACATGATGCTACTTTGGGGCAAGTCGCGGGGATCACGAGGTGCGATATTTCATTTGGCATTCACATATCAAGAATATGGGAGAGAGAGAGATTTTATTTTATTTGCTTTACTTACGCTCATTTTGCCGATCAAGATTATGTTGTTTATAATTTTTAAAGCCTCGATTATCTACTCCCAGCAGGACGTCATGTAATGACAGTTTTAGCTGCATTCAAGAAGACCTGGAGTGTTATGTTCTACCCTTTTCCAAAAAAACAGAAACGGGTAGGAACTCGTAAAAGAAATGTTCAATATAATCCACTTCACCCCTACAGATGGAACACATGTTATCATCCACGAGCTTCTTTTTGTATATAGTAATATATTTGTTGGGTAGATGTTGTGTGTTGTTTTCCATAGTAGTTCCTGTAATCGAACTTCCTTTGTTGCAATGTGAGGGAGTGTCCATACATTTTTATCAGTTTCAATGTTCAGTTTTCTTTGCCAAAAAACCGATAGCACAGGGCTTTATATCTGACCTTCCTTTCATTTTAATACGTAAAGATTGCAGAATATCTTTGGTTTGGTACAGAAATTGTATACTTCGATTCGTTCTGTGTATTCTGAGTTAATCATTTCGTGTTGTTCACTAATCCATTCTTTCCACTGCTTTGGGAGAGCGCTAATTACCGCATTTAGATCGATTACAATGATGGCTGGACTTTGGTCTATTTTTTTTTTATTGAAATTCTACTATATTTAGAAGTCTAGATTCATTTAGGCTTATTACATTTTTTATTCTCTTTATTCCACTATTTTTTGTCCAAGCAGGAAAAACGACAGAATGATTCTTATATTGTATTGATCTGTTGTTCCATATTAGCTGATTTTTGAAGTTGTTTATATTTACTTTTTCCATTGTTTTTAGCGTTTTGTTCTCCAGGTAAGTACATAGAACTTTTTTTTTTCTCTCCAGAATTCGTTTTAATTTTTTTCCAAGAGCTCTTTGCATTTGCAACGGCTTACAGTTTATTTCATATATTAGGTTGCCGCTTGCTATGTGGTGGTAATACCACTTGGGAAATAAGACGCCAGTTATCGCCCTCTGACATGTATACTGAAGATAAAAACACGTTTGTAGTTGGCTTATGTTGGTCATTTTAAGACCACCGTGCTCACAACTGTTTTCCATCTCTTTTCTCTTGACCTTTTCAAATACGTTTTGTTTGAGTACTTCTTTTGCCAAAAGAATTAATACAGACTTCGGTTTATCTCCGTGAGAACATTTTCTGGTAATCCTATTGGCTGCATCACGAATATAAACTGGCTTACTAAGGGGCTCTTTACTATGATTATTTTTCCACGTATACTAAGATTTCCACGGCTCCAAAATAGAATAAGACTATGCATTTTATCCAATCTTTTTTTTTTTATCCAGTTCTCGTCAATGTACTGGGCTCTTGTATTACTTTTAAAGAATAATCCTAGAATCTTGGTTTTGTCCGTGAGTTCAAACGATATGTTTTCCTCATCATTATAAATACCAATCCGCATGGGTTTGGTTTTCGTGCGATTCAACGGAAGACCTGACAACTGAAGAGGCATTTACAATGTCTTCTTTGGTTTTGTAGAAAAAGTGGTGTATCAACGGCAAGTTTTGTTTTCAGTTATTCAATTTCTGGTCTGTTCTGATCACACGTAGGTAAACTTATTCCGTTTATGCTACTGTTCTAGAAACTCAAATGAGAGTATAAAAGCAAGGGGCGAAATGGACATCCTTGCCTCATTCCACATATTACTGGGAATGGTTGGGGCAATACATCCTCCATGGTTAACACTACAAAAAGTGTTGCTAGTAAGAATTAATATCCATTTGATAACTGTTCGCCAAAACCAAGATTATGGAACACGTTTAACATGAAAGCACGTGATATTGAGTCAAAGGCTTTTGAATAGTCTAGAGCTAAAGATAACCAGCTTTGTTTGTGTGATTTCAGTATTCAGTGACGTCGTCGATTGTTCAATAGCTGTCGATATACTCCGACGTTTGATATGTCTAACTTGGTCTTCATTAATTAATTTTGATATTACTTTGCCTAATCTTCCTGCCAAGACTTTTGCTAGTATCTTATAATCAGTGTTCGTGAGTGTAACTGGTCTCCAGTTACTCGACTCTTCACGCGCTAGCTTTTTCCCTTTATGTTACAGAATTATTATACCTTGTTTCTCTCTTTCTCTCTCTCTCTCTCTCTCTCAATCTCTCTCTCTCTCTCTCTCTCTCCTCTCTCTCTCTCTCTCTCTCTCTGTGTGTGTGTGTGTGTGTGTGGGTGTGTGTGTGTGTGTGTTGTGTGTGTGTTTGTGTGTGACAACTCTCCTTTTTTTCAAACGACTCGTTGAAACAAGAAGTAACAGTTTTTTATTCTACTCCAAAAGAATTTCATAAAATTCTATAGTCAAGCCGCCAGAACCTGGAAATGAACCATTTTTTTTTTTTATTGCTTTCAGAGCACAACTTACATCTTCTACAGATATCAGTCCTTGACAAAGAGCTGCTTTCTCATCATCTAGCGTAGGGAGTTGTACATCCGGAATGAAGTTATTCATAATTTCTTGTACATTTTCTGTATCCGTACTCTGGTTACACAGATTAGTATAATAATGAGTTTGTTCTTCCAATGTCATTATTTGTTCGGTTGTAACTTCACCGGAATTCGTTATCAATTTGTTAAGGCTACCTACCTCATGTTTTGAATGTGGGTGACCTGATATGACATCGAGTTCGCTGTCTATGGTGCAGTTGAAGTCACCAGTTACCAGGAGTTTATCTGAGCACTGACGCATACTGTTCTGTAGTTCTGTGAAGAATAGCACTTTATCAGCATCATCGTTCGGTGCGTAAATATTTATGATGATGACATTGAGTTCTTGTTTTTTTTTTCACTGAAGCTATCAGAATTCTATCGTGTTTGTTTTTCTACCTTTATTTCGCTGGTAAAGTGCTTGGAAACTAAGAAGACTTCCCCTCTGCTGTGCTTTGTTCCTTTATTATATATGAAATTACCTCCCCACTGCTTTTCCCCAAAAGCAATATTCTTTTTGTAATATGTGACTCTTGAATACATATATCACATTTTTTGTCCTTTGAAATAGTTGAACATCGCCTTTCTTTTCTTAGCCCTCTGGCGTTGATAGACAATGCTTTCAAAGCAGTCCATCATCAAATAAATGTTCTGGCATTTGAGTCACATTTCAGAACTCTTAGTCCACTGACATAGCTAGGCCCGTTAAAAAAGAGAAGAGGCAGTGAGGGGAGGGGTTGGGGGGGGGGGGGGGGGGGGGGGGAGGCTAGCCTACGTTTTGTCATTCATTTCATGAAATACGATGTCATCGTCGTCGGGGTCACAGTCCGTGTGTTCCGCTAGTTTCGGTCGTTTGTCTGTCTGGTCCAAAAGGGAAATCATTAGATTGGGGTCGTTTTACCGATCCGGATTCGTTCCTTCTACACGTTTTTAGTGTAGTTTGTCTTTGCTTTTTCCTTGATCTGCTGCGGTCCATTGAACTGTCTGTATTGTTCTTGATTTTTGTCATTATCGCTGTCGTCCATGGAACTGTCTGTTATTTTTCTTGATTTTGTCATTATCGCTGTCGTGCACTCGGTGTTCAGTCATGGCACGGTCTTCACTGTTTTCAGTCGTCTGCTGTGCATTGTCTGTTGTCGTGAGGTTGGTTGTAGCAGGACGTATAGTTTCGGCATTCATGTCACACGCAGGATCTCCAGCCTTATGTCCGTCGTTGAAGTACTGTCTGCATTTAACTGGGTTTTTTGCAGTCTCTAGTGCTGTGGCCCTTGGAGAGACAGTTACGGCATTCTGTATCCTGCTGCTGTCTGACAAGCTTTTGCTCTTTATGGTACAGACTGCCTCTGGACGGACCGAGCTGCATAGGTTTTGGGAGGGGTTCGATCGGAACTCCTATGTAGAGGAAGCGTCTCCCTGTTGTTGTTTTTTTTTTTTTTCAGTGAGTCAATCTTCGTCCTTCATCTATGTCTCTTTCTAGGATGAGTTTTGAACGGACTGAGACCGCTAGCTTTTTAAACGGACTGCAGCAGCTCGTCAGAAAACGATAGTGGAACGTTCCCAATGACGAGTTTAGTCACTGGCGGCTGAGCCCTCTCTCACTTGACGCGCCGCTGGTCGGGTCTCTGATGAGGAAAAGGTTCTGGCTTTTCACATTGATGTGAATGCCACGAAGAGAAAAAGCCTGTGTGAACAGTTTCTGTCTGATGATATTATTACAACGATAAATCATCCGCAAGGAGTCTGTTCGTTGAGCTCCGTCCATACTGTTATGACCACAAACTTTTTCTGCAGCGGCACAAAGTTCGTGCGTTGTAAATGATTTTTTTTAATATCTAAAGCTGGAAGGCCATTGTTCATTATGAAGACAGGCAAAGAAGGATCATCTTCGTTCTCCTCCGACATTTTGCAACACAACACCACGATGTCAAAACAAGTCCAATCACGGCGACGGTGGGAAAAAAAAAGAGAGAATAAGGTAAAAAAGTGTGGGGAAAAGTGCGCGCGCGCACACACACACACACACACACACACACTGAAAATCTTTGAAAGGAAGATACAAGCAAACCCGAAGAACAAAACCAACTTCAAGTAGACTACGTAAACATAGAATTCACTGAACAAGCCTCTAGTCAGAGCAATAGAAAAAAACACGTCCCTCTGACTTCAGTGTCGCACGCGAGCAGCAACACGCAAACATTACT